>KZ345408.1:100791-113538 GCA_002352805.1 Teladorsagia circumcincta
ACTGTACATAAACTTTTGAAGTTTTCACTGTTCATGCCTTTAAAATCGGATTTCTCCTATACAACGTTGAATTCTCTTTTCTACATTACAGAGTGTGGAAGATTAGAGCTGCAGCTGTACCACATATGTTGCTGAAATCAAAAATCCGATTAAAAAAAGTGGTTTTATGTACAATTTTACCCAATTTCCAGCGAGAGTTGCGCGCGCCAAGAAGGGGCGTGGTCCCACGGGCTCGCTTGCTGCAAAACCGCAATGTCGTCAAAGGGTTAAAGATGACTAGTCAGATTTTCTATTTCAAGGCATAGAAAGTGAGCATCTGCCCCCCTCAGTTTTGCTTGTTTCCTTCGCTCGTCCGCCTTAATTGACGCTGTGGAAATAGTTCGATCTCGTCCCTACATGGTAGAAAGTCCATTTGGCAGCAACAAGTGGATTGCTTCTGGCGATTCTACTGCTAGCCCACAACTTACGTCTTAGAACGTTAAAGCCTCAATCGCCTCATTGACATTTCCCAGTGGCCCATAAAGCAACAGTCCCAGCAGGGTTCTTACATTTAACATTAATGGAGACCGTAACACTAATGGAAACCGTAACCCCCTCAGCCGAATCGTAACCACGTCCCCTTTGAAGCCGATCCGCTCCCTTTCCAGTGGCTTTCCAGATCGATTTTTGTTCAGTCACATTTCTTATGCCCTTGACTAGTACTAGCGCATCGTTCCACACCATCAGTGTCGAAGATAAGAACCCCGCTGGGACACATGCTTTGAGCACCATCTTCTGCAGTAGGCAGTAGGCTGATAGAATCCGTCCTCTTCATCCATTTTCCTTGTATTATACCCTGTATTTTTGCCAAGATCGAGGATTTCTCGAGAGTGGGTAAAAGGCCTTCTGGAGGGCTCGAGGGCATCGTGTTGAGTATGATCAGCAACGTGTTCCACTCTTACATACATCCCTCGCCTCCTCAGACTTGACGGTGGATATTTTTGGAAATTCAGGTATTATCTCGGGTAGAGTGAGAGATTTGGGTGAGTTGTAGGACCTTAACGGGAGGTGATTGTAGGTAGTGGTAGGGGCCGTATAAACAAACTTTTTCTACAGGTGGCTATTCACCGTATTCCTTGCTATTCGACCCAAGTTCTCACTGCTGTCAATGTTTCGAAACCTGCTCATTTTGACGGGACAAGTATGCATTTCGTAGCAATTTATGGCTATGTGTGGTTAGCATAGAAATACATAGTTTTCCTTCCAATTGGAGCGCAGCTAGTTACATTTCTCTGACAGCATGATACCGGTTTAGTTCCTTTTTCTCTTTTCGAAGTTTTTCGATTCGCATTCTTGTCATAACTTTGGAATCGAAAGGGATACGACGTCTGGTTTGCCAAAGTGCAACAGTGGAGCTACGCTAGTAGCGAGAAATATAGCAATTGCCCAATGTTTATAGAATCATTTGAGAACTATGTGCTATGCCACAGTCGGGAGTGTGTATCGATCAACAAAAAATCTCTCAAAGAGATGATGATGTTGGTTTACAAGAGTTTTTACGTGAGGGATCTCTTCGTGAATTCACGGAAGGCTAAATAGTCCTAATAGTAAAAGAGCCTGATATGTCGCAGGAACCCTACGAAGAATCTCCCTAGATTCACTTTGTGGCAGCAGTTGTGTTCTCAACCCGAAGTTTTGTTCTCAGCCCAGCACGCGTGAGAAATTTTCCTAGCATTGTCGAGGGTTTAGGCAGCAGTTTTGGCGAAATGTGCCTCCGGGGGTTAGGGTTTGGGGACAGTCTGTGGTAAGGCCCCTCGGACTAAATCAAACGGGGAGGAACGAATTTGAGAGAGAATGAAACTTGCTTACTCACGTCAGAATCACTCGCCTCCAGGGCCCTCAAAGCTGCGTATTTTTGTAAATCTGGGAGTTTTAGGAGGGTAGAGCCCCCCCGGAGCCACACTGCGGCGCAGTTTCAGAGATGGGTTTACTGTCGAGCTCATGTTCTTCTGTCCATTTATACCTCGCCGTCAGACCTTCTTAAAGCAACACTCCCAGCAGGGTCAAAGTGGGCGTGGCGGCCACCAGTCGCACCTTCTCTTACTAGCCGTGGAGAATCGTTCACGATCACGGTTTGCATCGTGAATCGACTTCAATTGTCCCTGAGGTCTCAAAATGATCGCAAATGCTTCCGCAACCAATCACGTAGTCTATACGGCTGGCAAGAGGCGGTGCGACCTTTAGCCGACACGCCCACTTCGACCTTGCGGGACTGTTGCTTTAAGCCTGGACTCGTCGTTGCAGTCGAAGACCCTTGCTGTGTTCAGAAGGAGTGTGAGGCCATGGAACGCGTCAAAGGTTCTTTTTCTAGAATCTCTTCTCGCCATTCCTTTCTCAAAGAAATGGCACCAATTCCAATTGTATGCCGCCCATTTCTTATCCTCCCATTTCGTTGCGCTTTGGCGCATTCGTCAAAATACCTTGTCCTTGATTATAATGAGTTCAAGCCGTCCCAGCCAAGTTACACTTGGCACTGTAATTTTAAATTCACTGTTAATTCTTGAACATTTTACGGTCAAGCATTGCAGTGGGGATTGCAATAATGTTTCATTCGGGATTCGTTTTATAATGCTGAGAAAAAAGTTGACGGCCATTCGAGCATCTCCTTCCACTTCCGCTTATTTATGCCTTTGTAGTTACATTCCTGACGAAGAGAACAGCTATTTATTCAACAAAGGCAGGATTTAATTCATTCAGAGTAGTCGCCAGATGGCGGCTACTCTGATGAATTGCCGGAAGGCACGGAAACATTAGCTAGTCATTATTCCGTCACCACAATATTCCCGAATGAATAAGAGTGGGGAGGAAGATCTAGTGCTTTGGAGAACTTGAACTTCTTTAATGAGACCGATTATTTGTGCGTTTTCTTAGTAGATTCCCTGTTGGGTCTTCTTGAAACCTGCCTTCTTGAGAATATATTTCTTGTTGCTCTGCTGCCCCACAAGTTCTCACAATAGAATTTCTTTACTGATCGATTTGACTTGATATTTGTTTCGAACAACTAGTTGTCTTCAGGACCTCCGTAGTTCCACCACTGCCAGCCCTGTGCTTTGGACTTCTATTCGGACTTTCTGTTAGCATTTTTGCCTTCTTTCGCTCTTTGTTGTGATTTAACTATTTACGGAGGCTTGTGATCCTCATATGAAGGCACGTCCGCGTTTGAATATGTATGGGCTTATGCGCTCGAAAATGAATGTATCGTGGTAATCGAACCATCGTGAACAGAATGAAAAAAGCTAACCTTAAAGTCACATGACCCATTGACCGGATGGGCGGGGTTTGCTTCCCACCACTGCGGAATTCTCGTCGATTACCTATTGCTCTTGATATGGTGAATTATAGCAAAATACAGTCAAAAGTAGACAACCAGAGAGACTTTTGTGGAGGTGTGCGCTAACTCCACCACTATGGCCAGCACTCCTTGCGCTTTTAAGATTTCAAGCAGTGATTTTGCTCATTTTTTCTTTACTGGCAGCAATCCCACACCATCTTCATTAGTGAACAGGATAACACACATTCCTTATGTTCGCGGACTGTGCCTTTAAGGCCGAGCGAAGTTGTGGGTGTTTTAGTGGCACTTGACACTGTTACACCGGACTCTAGAGATGAATACTAGCTGGCTGGTTCTTGCTTAGCCTCCACTAGGCTCTCCATCAGTTCAGGGTCAGTTGCTTGGCGGTAAACAATTCCATATAGAAAAACACTGAATCGTACTCAGCGTTCTAGGAGCCCCGTATGGGCCAGGTAGACATTCAGAAGCCTAGATTTTAAATTTGATTTCTAATTGAATTTGAAAGGGTGGAGTATCCTAAAGCAGGATGGCTTAACGCTGGGCGGATTTATCCCTTTTCATAGAACAAACCTAACGATAACGCTCAACAACAGCTTCGCTCATGCCACATTTCTAGTATCGGATTCCCTCTGGTTGACTGTGCTCTGCAACACTTTTGGGGTTATATGGGACCATGATTGTCATGGTGTGTTGCTATTTATGGATGATTACCCTTGCTGTACCTTAGAATTTGTGATGTAGATGAAGACTCATTTCACTGCTTCTGAATAAAGGCTGCATGTGTGGCGAATTCTGAAAATATCAACCAGATTTTTTTCACCTATTTCTGCGATTCTATAGGTGTAACCACCTTCACAAACCCAAGGCCTCCACTGCCTGCTGCTTGCCTTTGCTACTCGTATTTGCTGTTTTTTTTTTCTGTGACCTTTTCTTTGCTTACTAAAGAACATCGATGTTAAAGAAGATTGATAGGAGGGAAGGCTACGATGAAAAATTCGAAAGGAAGCTATTTCTTTTGCTGTGTGTAATGAGTAGTGTCGTGTTTTCCTTACAAGTTTAAAGTGTCCGCAGTTTATGTTCTTTGAAAACTCGTTCGTTAACACATTGGTGTCCAAGCGATTTTTCGGTGGTCCCAAAAATTGCTCGTCGCCTTTTCTTTCATTTTTTCTTTTTTCCTTCCTTTTTCTTCTTTTGCTGTTCCTAATGCTGAAACGCTTGTATACGATGTATATTTCAAAGTAATGAGAAATCAATACGGAAATTATTGAAACTCCATTTGCTTCGAACAGATGCTTAGTGACTGCAAACCAAGCAAACGCCCCCCCCCCCTCACCCAGCCGAGGAAGAACTGGAACACCCTTGCAAAATTTCAATTTTTTACTCTCGAATCCGTAAATGATGCACACAATGTCTTTTTGCTAAAAGTTGTACCAATGTCTTGGCTAGTTGCAAACAAAGGTAGCTTTATGCTACAAAACGGTAAACTTGTAGAAGCATTTTCAAGCTTCGCTTCTGCAAAACGTTCACTGTGAAAGATGTTCAAAGAACATGGTAGTGACAAGGGGCGTCACTCCCCACTAGTACAATTCGGGAGGCGAATCTCGGATCGAATCCCTCCCAGCTCAACCAAAAAGTAAAAAAAAAGAAGTGATATCCGATGAGTGTCTTGCAGAGGAATTTTCAAGTGGTCTTCTTTGCGTTTCAAGCCTTCCATTCCGCCGTGATCGGTCAAATCAGTCATTACACAGACTTACCTGGAGGATAAAACCAGTGCACATCGGCTGGCCTCTGCAAATTATGGTGTAGACCGTGCCGCAATCAAAGACTCTACAATTCGACGAGAGTAGAATGCGCGGCGTATCCAAAGGCGAAATTGGCAGAAAGCTTTACTTTTTGTCGTGTCCCAAATTGATTCCGATGCTTAGCATCGGTGCATACTTCTCGATCGCTCTCATTACGTCCTACATACGATTCTCGTCCGCCCAGGCATTTCCCACGGCGAGCGCTTGTTCTCTCTGCGCTAAACAAAAGTGCAACGATTAATGTGCACGCGCACGTACAACCTACAAATCTTTGATGGTATCTGTGCTGCTTTGTACTCCTCTAACGATTCTGAGAGCGCGAATAAATGAATGAACGCTAGTGGAATCCGATGTCCCGTCAAACGCCTACTAGCGCTACTTGATTAATGTGGATCGAGGTAAGCAAACCAGCCCATTTGGCGTTTCTCCTGGGGCCGGATGTTGAATGTTGAGGAGGGGACAGGGTCCGAGATGGTCGACGGACTATTTCAACTCGGTCCTTTGAACCGCCCCAATCAGGTGCTTACCTCACGTTTAAGCCTTGGGGAGAGGACGGATTTGTGAGATCCGTCCTCTCTTCAAGGCTTAATCCTGAGGTAAGCAAGCCAGGCCTTTTGGCGGAGCTGCTGACGAAGCTGCACCACTTCCGTCATCATTCTCCTGCCGTCGCGACCAAGTTCAGGCAGTCCGCCGACCGTGGATCCCATACCCTCTCCAACATTCAGCATACGGCCTCAGCAGAAACGCCAAACAGCTGGTTTGCCTACCTCGATTCGATCCCGTTAGTGAACGTTCGTCCAAATTGTTTTGTAATATTTCTTTCATGAAAAGAGGCGCTCATAGCCTTGGGACATGGGGGAGGAGGAGTTCTCAGTAGAGCCTTTTAAACCATTGGTGAGTGAAATTAGGTGTTCTCTCTGCCCTTATTTCCCTCTTCTAAGCCTAAGCTTCTCGGAGGAGAAGGGAAGAACGCCATGGAGAACGAAATTTGCTCACTCCTTTCCCAGAATCCCTGCGCGTATCTAACAATGAGGTACAGTTTCGAGTAGTGTAATTGGTTCACTCACTTGGATGATCCCCTTCCCCCTCCTCCCCAACGGCATTGGCGCCATGAAAAGGTAAAATTTAAATTTGATCGGCTCAAAAACGGCTGGAAGAATTCTTGTGTGGAACACGTTTTTCCACGAGGGAAAAGCAATTAGCGCAGAAATTTTATAAAATGCTGGTGGTGATTTGCTCGAAGAATAAAAGGATGAACATTTTGGCGCAGACCAGTTCCATCGGGATGCGCTACTTACATTGGTGTGGCATCTGGATCCGTTATCGTTTATGCGTTGAGTAGCAAGAGTCTGCTTCGAGTCAAGTTCCATCACCCTTCCAAGTCAGACAAACCTAGCGCCTCATCCCCTATAGGCACAACCCAGCATGAGTTCAAGGTTTAGGGGAGCAAGGTCCAACCCGGGGAAAGCTCCCCAAAACTTTGCATCTCAGGATGCTTTGCCTATCCTTGACCATGAGAACTGTGCCGTCGACCAGATTAGATGCGTAGAGTTTTGAGGACCCATCACCGGTCAACTGCAGCAAGGCTGCAGTTGGCCCCAGGTGGATGAATCCTTTAGGTATGTAGGATAGAGCTGCTCACAAAGGTAAAATATATTCCGTTCTCCTGGCTCTAAAGTGCGCTATAAGGGCGCTAGGGTCCTGCATACACACTTCATTCGCTTCAATTTTTCTCGTCTGAAGCATGCCGTTGTCTGGCGCTCTCTCATCAGTCGTGCTCTGTTGCCTACCCTCTCTCCTCCGTGCTTGTTTCTCACGGCATAGCATAGCTGAACAAATACCTTACTAAATCCTAACTTTAGTGTTTCTAGTGGATTATTTTCCTTTTTGTTCTTGACCGACTACCCACTTCGCACCAATGCCTTCATTTTTGTGTTTCAAAACCGCGCCACTTATCCTAGGGCGTGCTTATAAACAGAAAGCCCTGTAGGAGTTGCTGTCCAAATACAACTTGAGGATGTCGTTATTGGATGCTTTTCTAAAAGCACAATCATTCTAGAAATTACTAAGCAGGTGTGAGTCATTTGAAGATAGCAAAGTGTTTCAATAAAATGAATCATGCCGTGTTTTGTTGTGGGCATGTTTCACTCATTGAACCCTTTTTGGGCTAACTTCGACGCCTCATCCTCCCTGCCTTCTTCTTTTTGTTCAGCCTGCTAATTTTTCTATCATATTTTTTCGTGATGGTACTAATGAAACTTTAACCACAAATTCACATAAATTGGTCATTCCTATTATCACTAGCCATTGATAATCTTTAAAGCAACAGTAAGAGCACGGTAGAAGAGCGTACAGGAGCGCACCTCCTCTTGCCAGCAGTAGACATTCGTTCAGATCACGATTTGCACCGTGAATCGACTTTTGCGATCGTTTCGAGACCACAGGGACTATTTGAAGTCGATTCACGATGCAAATCATGATCGCGAACGAGTCTCCACGGCTGGCAAGAGGGGTTCTCCTTCTGTACGCCACGCCCAGTTCGACCCTGCTGATACTGTTGCCTTAAGTCTTCAAGTGTACGGCATAATCAACGTTGAACTCATCGCCCTTCTCAACTCGGGAGCACTATAGTTTTCTGCAGAACATCTCGATGTTGATCGTTCCCCACGAAAGATTTGCTGCTTTTTTCTTCGTTCGTGGTTACTCAGAACGTAGTAAACGTTCAGTTGTTCCCACTATTACACGTTTACGATGAATTTCCGAGCGTCAACGGTGATTCAGACCTCCTCTTAAGAAAACCCTCGTTTTACAACATGATCAGCGATGTAGAACAACTTGTTATAATTGAAGATCTAAAGTCGCCACTTTTTGCTTTTTTTCTGTTTTTTTGGGCTTTTTCAATTAGAATTTATCTTTTTTCTCCATTCACTAAAAGTAAGATAAAGTAAAATAATATCGCTGGGCGAACAACTCTGCGGAAAGTGCTACCCGTGGAAAAATTAGGAGACTTAGTATTTCCTTCTTTACGAAGAACACGGTTGTTCTTTAGCTTCGTGCCCTTGAAGATGGTTATGGCGCCTGTTTCGCATCATTTCCGAGTGACAAACAACGCACAGGTCAATATTTTTATCCCTTTGGCGGTGGCGTTAATCCTTTGCGAAGGGAACAAAGGTTAGATTGCTTACCTAAGATATTCTAGCTGTACGAAGGTACGGGCTTTCGCAGTTGAACTACACCTGTTGTTGATGGTGTTGCCAACACTTCCAGGAGAACCTCTGAAAAGAAAATTCCCGTTGGCTTTTTTGTCATGAACGACTGAGTGCTTGTCATTGAAGGGTCTCCATGGGCTACGCCGCGCACTCCATTAATATTCAATATCGTGAGGGCTCCTACATGTTTGTGTAACCTTGGGAAGTAGGAGTGGTACCTCTGCAGTTCAAAATTTGTTCAAATTCAGATCTCACGACTCTCCCAATAATCTAGTACCATCTGCATACTTGACACGCTGACGCTCCGACTTTCTTCGCCTTCTTCAAAGCCTGGAAAACTGAGACTGAGGAATTCCATGTTCGGTTTTCCTGGAACCTGGGCATTTCAGATGTTGTGTTGTTTCTTCTGTGCCATACAGGTTGATACGCCGTCTTCAGGACCTGAAACTGGTTTGAAGTTTTAGCTCTATAGCTTACCCGGTCAAGCGCCTAATCTGCAAAGTCCCCAGAAACGCAAAATAGTAGAAACTAAACGATCCTAGCGAACGAACCAACCTGTTGTGAGTTCACCAATTCCTCAGCCTCCTCCTGTTAGTGAGCAAGTAAAAATGAGACACTGTTGGACAGTCGTCCTACGCGTTTCTGGGGACTTTGCAGATTAGGCGCTTGACCGGGTGAGCTATAGAGCTAGAACTGCAAACCAGTTTCAGGTCCTGAAGACGACGTATTGTCGAAACGTTGACCAATAAAAGTGTTCCACCATAACAACCTGTATGGCACAGAAGAAACAACACAACAACTGAGACTGAGGGTTTCCTAGTCTACCGGAGTTGTCTTCGAGATTGTCATAAGCTTCGAGGGGTCGATCTCAAAGTTCTCGATTTTTTCAGGTTCCGAAGAAGGCGAAGAAAGCCGAAACGTCAGCCTTGTTAAGTACTACAATCTTGGGGAGGCTTCAATAAATCATAAACTGGCTCTTCACTGTCAAGACGAGAAAAAATTCCAGCATTGAGTATACCATGTGAGTAGTTCAGGAGGGATGGAAGGGTGAGCACGAGAGGGAGAATCAATCCAGCTCAGACTTTTTTGGACCCCAATGGTCCTGCAACCGCTGCGAAGTCTCCTCTTCTTCTCCTCCCCAAGCTTTTCGCGCACTCGAATAGAGTTTCGAACTTGGGAAGAAACCCCGCCCACTTTGGTGCATGCCACGCCCACCAGTAGCAGTTAATTGATACTCTTGTTAGAAACCGCCACTTGGTCTTGTCCAGGACATCTTCCTTCATGACGTTGACTTCAGTGAGGTCCTTCTTGATAACCTCTATCCAGCTCTTCTTTGGAGTTCATCACGGTCACCTGTCCTGCTCTTCGAAGTTCATACCTTCTCGGGTGATGCTGTGGTGCTCCCTAGCGCCATCGCTCCCTGACTGCGGAGCCTCTTACTACTGAATGAGTTGCCTTTATTATTGTTCGATTTTTTGATTTTCCCGTGTTCAGCTGTTTATGTTCTAACCTCGAGGACTGAATCAAAAAAGTTTTACTCGTTCTGCTCTGCACCCTCGGTACTGTTTTGTCACGTCCCATATGATTCAGCGCCACAGCACTTACTACCGCGCCCTCATTTTGGCCTGCCCACAGAACTTTTTGTGAGCTAGAACAAGTAATGCTGATTGAATGAACGTAAATCGAGTGATTGTGGCTAAGGCACAAAACTGGTGAAATTGTGCATTAGCGGTTATGGCCGCCGAATACGCCTTTTCCCGCGACCATCTCCTTTTTACGTTCTTTTGCGCACCTAGAGAAGCTCTGTTTCTCAGCGTCCTTCCCTCTCATTCTCCATTTGTGGGAAATTCTCATCAGGCGTTCTGCCCTTTTCGAGAAAAGAAAGTGGCCATATCATCCTTCTGTCAACTTCTTTCCAGTCCATTCGACCCCATATTTCCTCGTTAATGGTTTTACAGCGATCGGAGATGGTCAGGCGAAGCGCGTAACCTCTGTATTATCTTCGTTTAGCCGATAGCCCGGTTTCAACGTTTTTTTAAATGTGCCCTGTGGTACCATGGCTTTTTTAATACTCTTTTTTGCTTTGCAGGAGCCAAACGTTCCACTCGTGGCGGTACTGGTCGAGTAAAATGGATGAAGGCCCTTGACCTGAACCGCTAGAATCCCGCCAAAGTTGAGGATTAAAAGCCCAACCTTAAAAAAAAACCGCCCACCCACAGGTCACGCCCCCAACTGTTCCTCACTAGAGTAATCATATACATCGAATAAGGAGATTATAATGATGTAAAATCTTATGTATTACCAAGAATATACCTCTGAAGCTGGCTTCAGATCGAACATGGAAAACTCGTCCACACTCTAGGTCGGCTGGACAACAAAATGTTCTTGATTTTGCAAAGACGCCACTAATCATGGCTACTTTTGCATTATCAACAGTTATCTGTATTCTTTCGCTTGCTACTCTCACTATTAAATTTTGTTCTTAACGCAACAATCCTAGCAGGGTCGAAGTGGGCGTGGCGGACAAAAGTCGCCCGACCCCCTTTGCCAGCCTGGAGATTCGTTCACGATCACGCTTCGAATAGTGAATCGACTTCGAATAATTTCTGTGATCCCAAAGCGATCGCAAATGCCTCCGCAGCCAATAACGCGATCTCCACGGCTGGCAAGAGGTGATGCACCTTTGTCAGCCACGCCCACTTCGACCCTGCTTAGACCGTTGCTTTAAGTTAGAAAAAGACGACAATTTGCGAATTGCTGCCCTCACACTATTCTGAAATTTTGGCCCTTTTCTCAATAGTCACCATTTTGTTTTGCTTTCGGTCACCTCCGTCCGTGCATTACCACATGGCTTCTGTTTTTCGCCTCCACGAATAGTTGACTGGTTTCAGATGGGCCGAGGCCCGTTGTGCTGCTGTTGTATGGCGAACAACGTGCGGCACTTGGTTTTGGTGCTGACGTCGGCCTGTGTTTCCATACTGTTCACTAATCTTATTCTGTTCAATCTTACAGCAGTACTTGACCCAGAACTATCGACAGAACTGCGACCAGTGCCATCATTGGACAGTTTGCACGAATACACTATATGGCATGGTTGGCACAGATTTTCATGACTTATAAGATTTTCCTGATTTTTCGCATGAAATTCATAAGAAAGGCTCGGCAAAGTTGCAGTGAATTGCTTTACAGATCGACGAAAGCGATCAATCAATGGAACGGGTGACTTGAAGAAACCATCTCTGAGCTCATTCGAAGAGAAGGATGGTGAGCCTTCTATTGCGAATTTTGTCATTACCTTTAGACCTGTAGTTTCTCTACTCCCAGCTGGAGCTCCTTGCCAAAGCGTAGATTATTGAAAAGAAACCTTTGCATGCACGCAGTTAGCTCGAAGGAAGAGCACAATTCAGGGGCAACCGATTGTCAGGAAATATCCAACAATCGCGGGGAGGGGAGGGGGTAGAATGAGGAAGTATAGGGACACCGCGGGGCCGGGTTCAGTCCTTTCCCGAGGGGTCGGGGGACGAAAATCCCTACAAATTTATTTGTTTTTAACGATATAGTTTCTTCATTTTCATTTGTTTACTTTGCTGCTTACATACATTAAATGTAGGCCCTTTCTCAGGACAGTCCCAGTTGCGAACACAGAGAAAATTGAAGGGTATTTTCGTCCCCCAACCTCTTGGGGGAGAGATGATCCGGCCCCATCTAATCCGAAGGCAAAAAGAACCTTGAGCTCCATAAAGGTTTTTCGTTGACTCCCTCTAGGCCCCTGAACTTAATCTATTTTTTAAAAAAAAAGGTTGTATGAAATTTTGTGCAAATGTAGTGCCAGTTGTGTGAGCTGCTGTCCTTTGGTTCATTGAAGTGGGAGGTTTTTCAAATATTGTGGAAAGTCATCATTGAGGTCGTCCTCGATTGGACGGTCAGCATTCCTTGTTGGGGCCACTGTATATACAGTAGCGGTCAAAAGTTTGGAAACTTTTTTCTTTTCGATCTAACGCAGTCATTAAGCAACGAAGATGCCTCAAATTCACATATGTATTATATACAAAATCAAGTGCGGAATACGATGCCGGGCAGAATTTCCCAAAACCGAGCCTCACTTCTGAAAAATACAATTTTTTCGAAAAATGGCGCGTCAAAAGTTTGGAAACTCTGCAATTTCAAAACGAATTCGGCACAGTACCCCTCCAATCCGCATGAGAACTGAAAAAATTGTTGAGTAATTGTGTAATTGTACGATGGCGTCGTTTTTCAGCAACACTGAATCAATTATAACATCCTTTTCGGGATCTGAAGTGGGATTCTACGGTTGCTTAGCTACAGTAGCGGTCAAAAGTTTGGAAACTTTTTTCTTTTCGATCTAACGCAGTCATTAAGCAACGAAGATGCCTCAAATTCACAT
>KZ345408.1:131851-143688 GCA_002352805.1 Teladorsagia circumcincta
TGACGCGCATGCGCGTCAGCCTGTCGTCAACGTGTTAATGTATACAGCATAGAAATAACCGAAAAAAAAATTGAAACTATTTAAATTCGTTTGACCCCCACGAACTCTTGAAGTCCTTGACTGAACACGAGTAATCCTCTGCTGGGGAGATAAGACGGGGTGGGGTTGGGGGTAGGGCTGCATTAACATACGATATGCCACCACATATGCACATGCCAAATCCCAGATTGGGGCAATATAAGTGGGATAGGCACGCCTTTTTTTGAATACAGTAGACTCGAAATGTATGTACGTGGAGACTGCTGACCGCTGCTAAGGTGTCATGAGAATCGAGTTAATTCGGAGCCAGGGAAAGTGTAGTCAATTCAGGGGGGGGGGCATGAGGGCAGCCACTTGACATGTGAGAAAAGCTAGAAATGTGTCAGCTACTCCCATAGCGACCCGTCACGTCATAGCAGTGGGCTCCAGCCCTACATACACACATTTCGGCCCACCGTATTCAAAAAACGGCGTCCCTATCACACTTGCACTAAACCTCTTGATTTAATCCTTGAACAAGTTCCAACTGAGCCTTCTTTTCTCTGGTCAGACAGTATCAATACCGTACCTGCTCCAGGGAAACATACCATCGTGGACATTCGTTGGCCTTCAAGAGACTGCTATAACCCGTGCTCGAACGATAACAAGGCTAATCTTTTATAGGGGTACAATGTGTAATCCGTAGGTCAGTTACATCTAACAAACGGGCTATACGGTATTGAATCTAGGTCAATTTTATGGTGGATACTGAAAGGAGATCGATCAAACCGAGCGCTTTTGCCGCTTTTGTACTGATAAGCGTTCACTTGAGGCCAACTAATGGACACAGTACAATATATCAGTAGCTTCCCTACTTTACCCTGGAACAATTCACAGGGGAAGTACGGCGATCTGAGGCCGTGAAACTTTCGCGATCTGGTTGGATGAGCCGAAAATTGCTGCTTCACGTTTTTGTTTCCAGTTTTATGGTTTTTGACTGTTTTGCCCTGCCACCCACGATGTCTTCTTTATTGCTTACATAAGGAAACTGAACACAGTAAATGACACTGAAGTGTATTCTCCACCCCGTCCCCTCTTGTACATTAAGCGGAAACGAATACGCGGAAAAAGTTAATTGCAAGAGATGGCGCAATAGCTGGAGACATGTTTGCAACCCTGCACAAAAGAAAGCCAGGCAAAGCAAGTCTTCAACCATCTCGGCGTTGATTATATGGCGGTGGATTTGTCTGCTAGCAGAACTCTTACAAAAACACCGGGATCCCCCTCAACTAGCACTAAATAAATCAAAGACTCATAGGGCATGTGGAGAAATCTACGACTTCAGAGGCACATTCTATGTATAACTAGCCTGTTGGATAAATCCAATGATATTGCTGTCCAATCCGTGACCACGGAGAGTAATTCAAAACGCGGAAAAGACCTACGAAGGCTTAGATTTTTTAACTTGGACATCTCAGATAATCTAGCTCGCTACGATTGTGGCATAGAGTTCCGCACCCCACTGCGCTCTCTCATCTCTATCTGATGTTCTCTCTCCTCGGTAACAAGTGTTTCACCAAGGAAGATCATCAGGCTGGTCTATTTGTAATAAGCTCTATACCAGCAGTGGCCTCAAGATGCCGATCACAAAACTGTCTTCCCGATCTACCAAACGTTTTTTGGACAGAGTTATAAAGCTAGGAGGCACAGCGGTAAGGCCTTGTCTCGCAGGCAAGGGTAGTGTTAGCTGCTTGCAAACTCTTAAAGTCAGTGATGGCCAGTAATTAATAGTGGAGTTGATAAATCTACGAATTCAGAAGCTTTTCTGCCATACTAACATTGGCAAGCAAGAGAGCAGGCACCTCGAAAAACCGTTTGCAGCACCTCTTGCCTGCGAGACCGCTGCGCTTTTTTGCTTTATAACTGCGTTCAGAGAAGCGCATATCAGATAGTGAAGAGAGTTTTGAGCCCAGCGTCTCGAGCCGAGTGCAAAGATATACAGCTCGACCTGATCACCTTCCCTGGTCAGACTGATAATCCTCGCAGGCGGGAACCAAATCTGTACCTATCGCATTTCGGGCAGTTGTGCTATTGCTTACACCACCGCAGCGCCGCTGGATCAAAAACAGCATTCAAAGAAGGTTCAGATAAAGATAGCCCTATTATGGTCGATCGTTCTGAAGCAGATCCTTAGATCTTTAAGGAAGGCAGCTTTTCAGATATGGCGCTAAGCCCAAGGATAGGTTCGTTCACGGGCTGGACTTCAATAACATTTGATACTGCGTGTAAGGTCAGAGGAAAGTATCATATTAAAAATCAATGCTGTCACTTTTGGTGAGAAAAGTTCCTGATCATCTCTCGCCCCGAAGACAGCCGTGGAAAAAGTGCCTAAATGTAACAGTCCCAGTCAGTGGACTACTATTAGTTGCCGTCACTGTAATCCAGAGTCAACTGTGTTCTCTGACACACTAATCGGCTTGACTTATAGTTATCTGCTAGCAGATTTTCATAAGCAGAATGAGCGGGGGTAGAGACTGAAATACTCTGCAATGATCGAAGTACAAAGGCTTCCGTTGCTTGGTTTCCGTGAAAACGTCAAAAGGCACGATAA
Organism: Teladorsagia circumcincta; assembly: GCA_002352805.1. Classification (NCBI taxonomy): domain Eukaryota; kingdom Metazoa; phylum Nematoda; class Chromadorea; order Rhabditida; family Trichostrongylidae; genus Teladorsagia; species Teladorsagia circumcincta. The sequence goes on from KZ345408.1 coordinate 134,481, forward strand.
GAACTGAACGGTCTCTTATATTAGGCCCTTGAAATCGTCTTCGATCATAATTTTATTAACTCTAAGCACTCACCTCCATTGTGTATGTTTTGCCACTACCGGTATGTCCATAAGCAAAAAGGCACACATTATAACCATCAATACAACTGGTAATGATCGGTGACACTTTGGAAAAGATCTGAAAACGTTGCTTGCAGCAGAAATTCTCTATATACCAACTAGTTAAGTTTCCTTTTTACCAGGAATCGGATGCTGCAGCTACCTGTTCCTGTGTGTATTCCATCGGTATAACAAAATCCGCTCCGTCACTGGTTTTCCGTCCGCTAGGATGAGCCAAATGAACGACACCGTTGTCCATTTCATCAATCGTCACGGCAGGATTTTCGTTGACTTCGCCAAGTTGCGGTCGAATTCGATAAAACACCCGAATGTTGCCTACAAACACAGGGGAATGAAATTACCATGAAATGTAAAAATGATAGGTACCCTTTTGCATTTCAATTTCCTAGTATCTTTTCAATAAAGTCACAACAGGTGTCCGAATGATCTGATTTGGAACTGCAAGCAGACCATAAACTTCAGAAAACAGACGATACAAGCTCGATGAAGTAGATCGTGGTATTGGACCATGGGCCGAAGCTCATCCTTGCGGAATGATAAAATAGGTATGATCTTGCTCCCGAGCGGCCACATCTTTTTTGAGGATAAGTTTTTGATAGACCTTTTACTGATTTTCACGCTTGTATTGATAAGAACCTATGGAGGCCTGACCGAAGCACTGATACGGACCCAAATCATCAAATAACCAAGGAACGAACTTCTTAAGGGTATTTTCCAATTACGAGTGTTCTTGAGAGCTCTGTTCAAAGGTGAAAGGGGATTTATGGACATCATAGCGGCCGAACGCTGAATTTTCTTTGAATTCACTGGAAGTCACCGATCGCGGCATCTTGAAAACTTCCCATGGCATTTTATGTTTTTCCTTCCTATCTTGCTTTGCGTAAACGACTGCAAATTGTCCGTTCGATAGAAGATAACCTCCGATTCCGTGCTTAACTGTTGGTATTATTCCAACACATTTTTGGATAGATCGAGTTTGGTACCCTTCTTTGAGACCTTTTTGGTCATTTCTTTTCTTAGCAATTCCCCGGCAAGAATAGGGTGCTCGTACTCCGCTCAATTTCTCTTTCAGGTTTTGTTGGGATCCCCGCTCCCTGTTTCCATCGCTTTACAGGCTTTTGGAGGGATCTAAGAGGAATTATGAGTTCCGAAGGAATCGCTGAACTCTGGGTCCAGCTCCTGCGTGCCGACAATCGCATTCCGACTTGAGCAGGTCTTCACCCCAAAACTTGGAAGGCACCTGTTTTCTTCTACAAACCAGTAATAAGCAATAGGTAAAAGTTTTGAAAAGCAAAAGTACGCACCATTCTCTTGCACAATGTTTAGCACTGAGGGAAATGTCACGCGCACGTAAGTTTTCGTCACACTGTACGACCCAAACCCCAGCAAATGAATCGTCACAATGAACTCGCAGTTGCTCAGTTTCCAAGGGCGTAGTGTGGTGTGGAAATATCGCATCATTTGAGGTCATCTGGGGTATGCTCAAGATGAAGGACGTACTAGGGAGGACACAAATGACGGCAGTGACCCCGATCACTGGAAAGTGAGTTACAGCGAAAGCCAAAAAACGGTGAAAGGAGCCATTCCTAAAGGGATCTGCGGGAAAGAAAGAATAGGAGATTAAAGTAATGATGTCTACGGAGAGAGCAGGGATTGGATGCAGTTCCAATATGACTACTACTTCAAGCTACTGCTCAAGTTGAATCCGTATTTGAAATGATTTCTGGCCCAATTGTCTGGCATGAACCCGCGCTTCATGAACCATAACAGTTGTCGTGCTATAGCCATGTCGAACATTTGCTGGAGATGAGGCAAAAGTAATTGCATGTTTTTGTTCTTTTTCTGTTTATCAACAACATTCAGTATGGACAAATGTTTCTCTACCACCAACACCGAAACGATCGATAAAAAGGATGAATTTAACGCCGATCTCTCTTGCGTTTTTTCGGAACGCGCCACGCATCCGAACTCCATCCGTAATTTTTTGATTGTTGATGGCTTTTCGAAATTTTGTGAATTTATTATTATTATTTGATGATTCTGATATCATTCGGGAAATTGCGGGTTTTCGGTCAAGAATCATATAAAAAATTGAAGAAGTGTAGAAGTTTAAAGAACAAAAAGCGGCCTTCAACTTTCGGTGAACGTGATAATTGGCATAAAGCGATGGAAACTGGTGAGGCGGAAGTAGTGCAATGAGCAAAATCCGATCTGAGTTTGAATATTGCACTTGGTGCGCAAGTTAAGCCACTTTCCGCTACAACACTTCCACCCTTGTAGTGATGTAAATGACAGAGCCTTCGTTGGTGATCAATCCTATGTGGAATACGCGGCGCATTATTTTACCACTCTGCTTACAGTCGTAGCAATATTTAAAAGAAGAGTTCACGATTAGAAGGCAGCTTATCAAAATTAAAGTAGAAGTCATCAGGGGTGCAGGGGTGAAGAAAATACTGTGAGAAAGGTGAAGAAAAATCCGAAATGGGCCCCTTCCTTTCCTGCACATTTAGACATTGATGCGACTCTGATCGGTGCCGCTCTCTTCAACGCTAACGCTCTCTCTGCTAAACGACTGGAGAGCTGCGGCGAGTGGTCAGTCCAAATGCTCCGATGGTTTCGCGAGAATTGTCATGCTAGGCCGCCGGGGCACATCCTTTCCGGGGGTACTGCGACGGTACGCACCCTGAGGGGGTCCGCCTGACTTTCTACTTGATTAGTTTCCCATTCTTCGACCTTCGACATTACCGTGGAATCCCCTTCAATGCTACATGGCCTACAATGACTTGTGATGGCATAAAAGTCAGAGTTTTTCCAGATGAGTCTGAGATCGACCGGAAAATGGGGCTCATCATTGGCTTGAGCGAGGATCGATCCAGAAGTTAACCGTCGAACCACGCGCGTATTGGTATGCGGTGCAATACCCTTCCCCCCACCCCCTGTTTCTGCCCATGCAAAAAGTGTGATCTAGTGGAAATTTCAGTCGAATTGATTGCATTTCGTTGCCGACGCTGGTTTGTGAAGCTCATCAATTCCGTGGAATCATTTGTCAAGGGTTTTGATAGTGAAAAGGCAAAAATTACTCGGAGGTATAATATGATGTGGGGTCACCTCTGCTTCGTGAGATTCATATGTCCCTGACATCCAAGCTGATCCGCCCTTCTATCTTTCCAGCGGGGTTGACGAGAGGACTCGTCAAATGTGTTTTCAAGTAGTTGAGAAGGTCGTTAAACAAACAAAACTGGTGTCAAACGAGATGGGTGGTTGTCATCGAAAACACTCCAATTACAACGGTCCAAACTCCACCAGCAAGGAAATGTAGCGCGATTCACCTTCACTGATCACACATTCGAAACGATTTAGACAGCTGAGTCTTGTAGTACAACATCTAGAGCTCTGGACTATTTACCGGGATACGGATATCACTATTGTTCTGACTGGCCATATTATAGATCTAGTTTTGCGTCCGTGGGATCAGATCTCAGAAGCCATTGGTTCACTGCACATTTATATCACAAATTGCTGCGCAATCGCTGTGCGAGAGTTTTGTCAATCCCCCCAGGTCTCCGTGAATCTCGTAGTCTCACATAAGGCAGTGACCATGGCAGGCTGTTCTAAGGGCCTTGATTCGGTTGGAAGAAACTGCTTCATTCATTTTCAATAGATGTAATACAAGACCAGTAATCCAACTGCACCGCAACGGCCTCGAAGTCCCCGCTATGTCGTTTAAAGATTGGATATAACTAGATCCCGATCCGGAATTATGCGCCAGACCTCTCGCTAAATCCTGACACGCTTAACAAAACTCCCGCACACTTATCGTGCAGCAATTGGTGATGGCGAATTTGCAGCGAACCAATGGCTCTTGAGATTCATTCTCACAGACACAAAACTCGTTCGATCATATAACCAGGCAGACCCAACCGGGATATCCATATCCCTCATATGATCCGTGAAGTAGACAAAGCGCAGTTTAATAGTAAAAGTTAGCAAAAGGATTCTGGCGCATTCGATATTGAAACACTCCACCGCTAGGTTGAAAAATAGGGTAACAATATTGTAAGCAAAAAAAGCTGTTGAGAAAAGCGTGGACGGCGTTCATGACATCAGGGGCATTGAAGTGTGTCAGCCCTTTTGCGACTCGGAAGTGAGCTTTAGCGAGGTGAAGGGATTCTGTGGGAAGACGTTAGCAATCTTTGCTCTCACTAGACCCAAATGAACTGGTTTCTCCCCAAGGTGAGCGAACGCCCATTTGGAGTTTCTGCTGGGGCCCTATGCTGAATGTTGGGGACGGGATATAGTCCCTGTGGTCGATGGACTACTTGAACTCGGTCGGTACGGCTCTCCAAGGCTTAGTCCTGAGGTAAGCATCAAAATGACGGTTTAAAGGATTGAGTTGATGTAGTCCGTCGACCGTCAGGGCCCCGTCCCCTTCCCAACATTCAGCATACAGCTCAGCAGAAACGCCAAACGGGCTGGTTTAGTTACCTCTGACCCATGTACCCACGGACTCCTGCGTGATCCTGTCTTCTCCTCGATAATGAGATTGGGAAAGTTTGAAGAGCACTAGACGTGGGGCTCACAGTTGACTGCAAAATCGCACGTTTGTGAATGAAGATGGAAGGAGTGACTTATTTCGGTTACGTAACCCAGCACCAAAACGAAAAGAAATAGACAAATCCAGGCGAACCATTAATTTCAACGAGTTGATTGTGAAGTTGTTTCCGCTTCTGCATTTCTGAACAATAACGTCCGATGAGAACGCGAAAGAAGTCGACGGTTTTCGACTCAAGCATCAGCCGCACCTAAAAGCTCAATATCAAGTGACCGTAAGCAGATGTTATCCGCATGAGACCCACCTCGCCCATACAAACCGAGAACGCCTCCTTGGTATCCATGGCCAGCTGCCGCAATTCATCCTGAAGTTATTCAATGGTTTTTACGCTTTGAAAAATGTTGAACACGTGACTGACCTTTTCCCTTTTCAGGTCATCGGCAAGTCGCTTCAGTTTCTTCAAATGACCATCGTCCTTGATGGTTTGTGCCATTTCGCGGTAGTTGACATCCCCGATAGGGCGAGGGCTGAAAGTGCCAAAATACTAAGGACGATCGCATTATTAACTTGTGAGAGGAGGCACTAGGAGGCATTCCCAGCTTAGCGTATGAGAACAGAACATCAGGCCTCGTCGGTGGATCTCTCCTTTTTGACTGGCCCTTTCCGATCATTGAAAAAATTAATGACAATAAAAAAAATTGAAGAAGCCTTCATAAAAAAAAGCTGAGCTGACCTGACTCGAAATCGATCCTCACTTGAGGGAATATCGCTTTCGTAGTCCTCGTCTTCGGTGAGCTGTGACAGTCGAATGCTCTTGTGGGCATCGGCTAGCGCTACTTTCAGCCTCAAATTTTCGTCACGAAGTGCGCCAAAGTCCAACGACAGAACTGAAATCCCTTTGAGAATTTGCGAGCTCGGGATATACGTGCTGGCCCGACCTGAAATCGCCCCCTGAATTGAGTTTAGAGTATTCTTTCTAAGGGATCAGCGGTGAGTGCGGTGAGCGGTGAGGGGTTAGCCATGCCGCAGGAGTGCAACTGTTGAAGAAAGGTCCATATCTAGCGAGAAAGCACTCTGAATGTGTTGTTAGTGTAGAAGCAAACTGAAATTAATTGAATGGGTTAGAGAGCGTGTTGGTCTTCGATGAGCTCGTCTCCTTCAATCAGAGGCCGAGTGCAGCAATCCCCAACTCAGGGATGGATCCCCTACTTGACCATGAGAGTTGCGTCATCGACCAGAACAGAGACGCAGAATTTTGGGAACCCTTCCCCGAGTTGGGGCTTGCTGCGCCCGGCCGCAGAAGAACGAGCCAAGGTATAGTGCATACGCAGTGCGCGGTAGAGTGCGCGGCGATTCCGGAGCTGCAGCGGGACTATTACAAGAAGGGTGAGCAGGGGGAGGGGCGGGGGGGGGGCATGGATGTGTCACGGGCCTAACGCATTCAACACTACGACAAGCAATTATTTCCATATGAACGCTCAGAGCTAGGGCTTACATTAGAGAAGAGGGCTGAAACAGGAACCTGTGAGCGACTTTCATCTCCCCAAATTCCTCACAGTCCTAGGCCTAGCCCAGACCGCTAGAAATTTCAAAATTACTTTTTCCGAAGGTCTATATTATTCAGCTCAAGGTCACGTTCAGCATATGAAGATCTTGAAAAGATGGAGAAAAAGGCCGCTTGCAGCACTAACGATGGAAGACATCTTGAGCAAAATTGGGGTTAGAACAACTTGTGCACCGCGATGGTTCCCCTCTCCACTCCTTAGACCCGTCCTACCTATTGCATCTGTCGTAAGTGGAGCAAGTTTTGCAGTGAGTACCCAACAGGAGGCCCGTAGCGCAGGAAGGCACAGGCGCAGATGGCTCAGCGGATGGAGTCGCAGCGATACTGTAGCTATTTAGCACCAAGTTAAATAGTATGTACTACATATAGCATGTCCCACATTGTTGCACAACATCTACTCGTCCGCCGCACAGGCTGCGTTTCTGACTTGTCGCCGCGCGACGGGCCTCCTGTCAACCATCACTTCGCAGTGCTTCATTGCTTCAGTGTTCTGTCCACGCTGTTCGTCTTCCTACTGATTAGTACAAGCTAGTTTTCTTTTCCTACGAAGTGAAGTTCAGAAGGTGACAACACAACGAAAAGCTCGAAAGAAAAGAAAATAAGTAAGAAGACGAAGAGGGCATCTGTGAAGCGAAGCAATCTGGTGAAACGAAGCAAAGCAATGCTCCAGTTACAATGGGAGTAGGAATCTCCGGGCCGCGAGACACTGCACCATTCTTTTGCTACACTTTACTCTGGCTGGACGTTTTCGTGATCAGTGTCCAACTCAGCTGCTAACACAGGATCGCACTTTTTTGATTACGAAGCCACCGCGAATAATTTGCAGGTAGGGGCGCCCCGGTTCCGGAGCTGAGTTCATGCTCACCGTTTTGGACATAGGAAATCACGACGTAGGGTATTAAGAAGAAGAAAGGGCACATCCAGTGAGGGGGGGGGCATGATATGGCAGTTTGCATGGCAAATGTAGTTCAATTTTTCGAAGGAAAGCTCCGGCGTAGGTGTAAAAGCGAAAGCGAAATGGTTCGCGCGCCTGGGGGTTCCCTTCCTCTGCAAGAAATAAATTCTGTAAGCGGCAGCAGCTGTCGCACCCATGCCCCCTCCCCCTCTTTTGCTGGATAAGACCCAATTAAAAAATTAGAAGTCTTCAGTAAAAAGTCAACAGTCAGTCATTTCCCAAGCTCCCAATCCCCTACTCTCTCGATCTACAAGTAGTTTCGTTTTCGCCTACTCTCCTTTCCTCGTAAAACGATGATGTGAACGTGGTCCTACGGTCATTGTACATGACAAGTTTTCATGAAGTTTAGATACCGTTTGAAGTTTGGCAAACAAGGTCTTGGTGAAGCCGGCCCCAGCAGTGGACATTTCCATAGGACCATTCAGTCATTCTAAAGACTTCAGTTACGATCACCAGAATAGCTGATTTAGCCTTTATGAGTATCAGAGCAAAGAGCCTTTGCTTCTGAAGGGAGAAATTGTGAAAAAATTCTGAATATGAGAGAATAGTGCCATTTCCACGTCGGAAGAACCAGAGAGTGGACGAGGTCTCCAGAAACTGTCTGAGACCTATTATTTACCTATGAAGCAATTTTCGGCTATGACAATGAGCAATTACCGGTTTTTCCTCGTACCGAATGAGGGACGCGAATTACAAGTGGACAGAGTACATGCGGTGGATAGGCCCTTTGAGTTCTCATTATTCCACTTTGAAGTGTTTTTGTGGCAAAACCGACATTTTTCTAGCCATGCGAAGAGATGACGGCAATTTGCAGGTGGACTGATTTTTGTAAGTCATTATAGGCTCTGCCACTGAATGATCACTTGTTTGGGAATATTCAACCCATCATGAGGCTTCGAGCTCTATTTTAAGAAAACTAGTAAACTTGTTTGGGCGACAAGCGACAAAAGCGACATACGCTGGTTATTGTTAGTGCCAGATGGGCGCTGGGGACCAATTCTTCTGCAGTGGAGGGTGATGGAACTCCGACTTGTGGTAAATAGACAGTGGCTGCAGGTGCCCGATGGTAAGCCTGATTCACCTTGAATGAAGTCTTCCATATGTGTGATTCGCGTCTCTTGTTCGTCGATAATGTCCTCCAAATTTCGAATGAGGCGATCTTTTGTCTGAAATGAGTACTCTGAATTTGGCACACCCACAACTGGCTCTTGAACTAGGAACTGGTGAGTGGAGACATTATTTCGAAGTGAAACATAATCATGACTTATATTTCAGGGATGTTCTAGAATGTCCTACACAATCAGCTTTCGGTGCTTCCCAGGCTGTTGCGCTAGAACTCAACTTCCCATCCATCCCAAGAGGAGAGGAATCTGAGTAATTGTTCTGGGGGCAGCTTTATTGGAAGGCCTATAAGATGAGGGATCAAGATAGCTTCACTAAGGAAGAGTACGTAAGATCAAGGAACCAAGATTCGCTTCTCTCCTGATTCCTCCAAATGGGGTCCCCTAGGAGACTAGAATGGGACAGAGAGCTCCCTGGAATGAATGGATTCCTTCATCCTTCTTAAGCGCAAGAAGGAGTCGCAGAATCATCATGCTACATCCTGCTTCAATGGCAGTTTGGTCATGTCTCTCACTGTCCTCCTTTTGCCTACATCATCCCTCTCCATAACTGGCTTCCACCACTGTAGAGGAGAATCCCGGGACATAGATACGGTTTCAGATAATTGGCGTTATTACTGCTACTATAGAAATCTTGATTTCTACAATGCACTTCCTTGGCAGTAGCAGAGCGCCTCAAGAAGCCTTGACGCTGTTTTATAGCGAGGGTTGGGTTGTGGGCAAAACACACGACTCAATGAATGCTCACAATCCGGAAATGCGGGTCAAGCCTTCCAATTAGGTCAGATCGCCTATGATTAGATCACTTCAGAGGATCATTACAACGCCAACGCAAGTCTAGGCCTTAACCCTGCGCAGCTTCAGCGACGTGAATCTAAGCTTGACCGTTTTTCAAG
>KZ345409.1:19488-42589 GCA_002352805.1 Teladorsagia circumcincta
ATTATTATTATTATTATTATTATTATTTTTGTTATTGTTATTATTATTACTACATTAGTAGTGTTAAAGATGATTGTTAAAGATTATATTGATATTAGGTATATTTCAACTATTCAGTATTCTGTCATTGTTGGGGAACTGCACTTGTCGTTCTCAGCCCACTGGGACTATCATATAAATACAATTAGCACCCCGGAAACTACAAAGCTTTCAAAATGATACTCCTGAAGAGAGCTATATTCACTCATGATAGGAGTAGTCCGTGCCAGTTGCTTTTCGGTAGGACGAGAGAAGGATTGTGCACGTCAATGGATTACATGCGAGCTAATCGCGCACATGTTGCATTAGCGCGTTTCCTTTTATTTTATACTCGTAGTTTTCTTCCACTTTTTTCCGATTTTCCTCGCGTTGTTTTTTTGAATATTTACTGTGTTTTCTTTCTCATTGCTTCTTTTTCTTCCAACTAGTCTCTGTGCAATGGAAGTGATTTTCCACTGCATGAGTGGCCTTAAGTGCTCTACACACAGTACTTGTTACGGGAAAGAACAGTGGTAGAGAACGATCGGGTCGAGACTCTCGAAGAAGGGGGTAGTAAAAGTTTTGAGTCTGGCCAACATGACGGACTCTAACTGGGAGTCGAACCACAACCCCTCGGACGGTGTGCCACTGCGTGCCCCTCAAGCTATCCGCAGCACTCATTGAGCGGAAAACTGCTTCATATAGCGCGGCATGCCCTGGAATACTTATTAGCATAAGCCTGATAAGCACTACATGGCATCGTTACATGCTGCATAAATATGGCATCACGATTTTTCCCGTGTAATTTCCTTAACACATTGGCGACAACGTAGCCAAATGCCGGGCGAAACCCCTGAATATCATTCCTGCACACAGTTTCCAAATTTTAGTGCTAGTTTACCACGCAAAACATTGTAGTTCTCATGATGCCCATGTTCTTTGAACCTCTTGCTTAGTTAGTGTTTTGCAGGAGCGAGACTTGAAAATGCTCTTGCAAGGTTAAGATTGTTCTTTTTTAATGTATAAAGCTGCTTTTTTGTTTGCAATTAGCTAGAGCAATAGTACTACTTTTGACAGAACGAGATTTGTGTTCAGTCTCATCGAGTGAAGAACTGGAATTCTCCGTGGGTGTTACAGGGTTCCTCCTTGGCTGGGCGGGGAGGTTTTTGCTTGGTTCGCGGCCACTAAGCGTTTGTTCGAAACAGTTGGACTTCCAGCAGTTTCCGCACTGAGTTCTCATTGTTTTGGTATATACACCGCATAGAAACGCTTCAGTATTGAACGCGCAGTTTTTGGGAACACTGAAAAATTGCTTTGTTGCAATGTGTCAGAAGTCGACCTAATTGTAAGCTCATTTGGCTATGGACAGTATTTGCTCGGGCACCTACACAGTACAAGCAACGGCATATTTGATATGCCTTTCCTTCACTCTGAAAACTGTTCTGAGTCGGTGGGGTTCGCATGTGCTGCATCCCGCATGGTCTCCTAAGGTGTCCTCTTTCAACTTCCGCAGGGAGAGGGTGTCAACCCCTCTTGTGAGTGCAGTTTCTAGTACAGGTTCTCTTCAACTTTTCAAGAATAGAAAATGGTATTGACCAGCGCGTTGAGATCAAAAGAGGCGACCTTCCGTTCAAAGGTGCGAACTCGAGAAGAGTGGTGCGACAGCAGTCCTAGAAGTTTTTCTTTTTCAAGGCAGAAATGCTGCCCGTTGACGAATCCACCATTACTTCCTGAAGTGGCTAATACCTAAATAATAGATGCTGCTCTGATTATTCCCCATCTAGATGTCGGCATCGAGTTTAATGCCTTTACCAACAGACACTGGTGAACAGCAACCGTGTGTTGAGACCCCATTTCAGAGTAGGGAAGAAATTGGCCACTGTTTGCAGGAAGCCATAATTCTAGTTTCGCCGGCTTCTACAGGAACTCGAAGTGAGCGACTCCGGAGTATGACGGGTGTAGCTTCCTTCCACAGTAGAGATTTTCGCATCTGCAAACAGTTTCAGGTAGTCATCTCCTGCGGCACTTTTCAGGAGCTCTTCACGCTTTGCGCTATTAACAGCCTTCTGTGATTTAGTTAGGCCATATTTTTCAAGCATCTTATGGGAATGCAAGTGCTGTTCCTGTAGGACAATTTTCACATGGTCGTACTGAAAAATCGCAATTCTCAGGCCATCTTTCACTTGTTCCTACAGAATTGTGGTGAACTCGTTTAAATTCTTCCTTCTCAAACTGCAAACCCTTTCCCGGTCTATGGGCAGTTTTGGAGTTGAGTTACAAACTTCTGTGTACCCAATAGTAAATGACCATCCTTTCTTCTCCAACTCTATCCGCTTCCTCCAGGTCTGTGAACCATTTCAGGATCGAATTATAATGTTTCCTGGCAGCCTCCCACTTCGGTGCACGCTACGCCGACCGAGCAAGTGGCATTTCTTCATTGGGTAGACTCTAACCATATTTTCCCGGTCTCTGGGGCTGATTGAGCTGAGAATGATGTATTGCTCAAACTCCACCCAACACCCAAATAGCACTTACATTTCCCTCCCTCGCCAACATCTTTCACTTTTTACGGGACTTTGTGATTTCTCGGAACCAAGTCGTATCCGCTCACTCCAGGTATGTTTATACAGTGATGCACTAAGTGTGCACTAATACTAGAACATCTAAAACATTGACTACAGCGCGCCAACTATGTACAGTGCGTTTCATAATTATAAGGCCACCCTAATTTTTGCATTTCTAGAACAAGCAGACGACTGGGAATCTTTCTAACATCATCAACTGATTTCTCACTTTGAATAACCCCTGTACCGCAATTTCGGCAAGGGCAGCTTTCCTTTTAACTTTTTTATAATTAATTTGGGTTTTCGCACCGTTTCATAATATAAGGTCACCCTGAGAAAATGATTATTACTTTGTGTGGAACAACAAATCGGACAATGAAAATGAATATTTGTTACAAACACATCCATGAACTCAATTTCTGTGTTCCGTATTACTTTCAAAAAAGGGGTCCGAGTTATGCATTTCGTGGTGCTCAGCTCGGATCTCTTGCTATTGCCATGCAGTTCGGAAAATCTCTTGCTCTATTCATAGGTGTTTGAAGAGCTTATATTTTCGTATGCACAAAAGGTTTCCATAATGATTAGGAAAAAATTGTAAGGGCTGCCCTAAACAGTCCTTCCACTAGAAATTACACTCGCCCGTAATCTATTGTTTCCATCTTAGAAACTAAGATTCGCCGAGCGCTCAAAAGGAACAGCGACATTGTCAGAAAAGCGAGAAAAAGGTGCAAAAGCTTACTTGCCATCGCGAGGAGGAACAACATCAATCCGTGAAGTTTAGAAAGAGATTGGACAGGATTGGGCCTGTGGCGCAATCGCACCACAAAACGATACATCACCAGTGAACTTGATATTTTTCGGATGAAAGTGGTCTGCACAAACAGTTCCCGTGGATATGAACGCTTCTGCCGTGACTCGCGAAAACGGCCGACTCATTTCAAGGCTCGCGATTGTAGTGAAGGAAATGTGAAAGGTGATGGTGCCTACTTTAATGGTGTTGTGCCGGAATTTTTTCCATGAGCTGCGTAATGGGCTCCAAAGATAACTGTTGAGCTTTGCAAAGACATCACATCAGACATGTCATCAGACATCAGACCTCTCTCCTGAGCCAATGATATCGTCTACACTACGTACTCTTGCAGACCTTTGCAGGAACTCATGTTATTCAGTCAGCCTGCAGCGGCAGCACTCCTTAACTCCAGACGATCTGAGAAGGTTGTCCTCTAATTCTGGTTGCATTTCGATAGAGGGTCTCAGAGACCTTCGTCGTTGAGTATCATACGGACAAACACCAGTTAGGAACTACAAAAGAGCTGAAACAGGCATCCTTGAAGCACGCAAGTGAATCGATGTTCGGCTGCCTCGGAATCTCAGTCCCAGCATGCCACGGAGGATATTTGATCTTGCACTCAATAAAGGAGTAGCCATAGTTTATTAAATCTCTAATTTCTGCTATTATTCTTATCTGATTGATCTTTCCTCAGGGTGACCTGATATTATGAAAACGCAAGAACCAAAAAATGATTATAAAGAAGCTAGAAGAGAAGCTGCTTCACGCCAAAATTGCGTTCCAAAGGTTAATCTTAGCGAGGAATCTGCTGGTAGTATTAGAAAAATTCCCGACCGCCTGTTTTGGAAATGCGAAATTTAAGGGTGACTTTATAATTACGAAACGCACCGTATACCGCTGTCGTGGCTTACGGGACGTCGGTATTCAGTCACGACCCAAGGGAAGTACTCCCACCCCCGCCTCCCGTCGTCCCCTACCCATTCCCTGCGCTCAGCGCGGAAGTTACGGCAAAATTGAATCAAGGGGTTATCAATAAGCATTTGGAACGACCATCTGATATTAACACACGATTAACTCAAACTTCATGTCTTAAACCGAACGCATAAATGATATAAAGAGTAAGGATTACCTAATTTCAGAGCAGTAGAGAGATAGGCTGAGCTCGGGCGAAACGCAGAGGGTTGAATAAGTAGAGATGCCAGAAAGAGGGGGTTGGCTGTACCCGAATGCCGCAGACCAGTCGGATGAAGTGCTTTTCTGGAAGCGCGCCCATTTTGGCGCGCGAAGAGTTTGGCGCACTTTTGACGTGTCATGACATTTTGAGTTGACATTGATTTCATGTTACTAATGGAGCGCGGTATTTTCTTACTGTCGACTAGGGGGAGGTCGGTTACGACAACCGCCATTCATACCCGACTTCCTTCCATTTTTGTGTCCTTCCTACAGGCTAGACATCAACGTAAGCATAAACAACGTGGCACAAAGAAGTATAGCTTGACAACTTGCTGAAACGTTTGCTCAGTTCAAACCTCGCTATCGTTCCATTAACATGAGTATATAGATTAAAAAAGTAATCGCAGTAAACACAAAACCATTCAAATGACAAGATGGTAGAGGGTAGAGGTGGTTCTGCTGACAGAACCTCGTTCAGAATAATTATAATGTAAGACCGCTTCGGCTAAAATAATTGAAATATGCCTTTCCATGGGCACTTTGATAAGGTTAACACATAGAACATTGTTGGAAACATTTTGTCGCATCCAAGTTTTGCATATTTATAGCTCAAAATCGACGGATGTAGGGTGAGGTGATCGCGCTCGTGAAATCTCGCCAGTTTCACGCGGCCAAAAAGGCCAAAACGCGCGATGTTCTTCGCGTGTTGATGGTAGCGCTGCAATTGATACAGATGCATTTTTCATGCGGAAGTGTTGCTGTGGAGAAGTTCTCCTCCCTGAATTGAGTTTATTTGCCAATGAATCCAAATGCCACAAAGAAATAACACAAAAGGGCCATACAGGACTGTAGCTCGTGCTCTCATCAGACACAATTATGAAATCACTGGCGACTACCACTTGATCCCCTTGCTTGTTGTTATCATGAAGGAGAAATTACGATCGTGAACAACTAGAAATTGGGCCGTTCGCGGTCATTTCAAAGTCGTTTTAATTACTGCACTGAAAGTGCGTAGGTTGCCAATTTGTCATATTTTGAGTATCACTATTGAAAAAAAAATTGCTGATGACTCAACCCACCACCTACGTTCTTTTGTGTAATAGTTTTCCTCTGCTGTCACCAACAGTGTTGGTATGACGCTACCAATAAGCTGTCACACGAATGCTGAGTTATGATCAAAAATCTTTGCCCCGGGCTGAAGTCGAATCAGCGTTTCGGACATTTTTATCGTATGAATGGTAAGGGATATGTATAAGTTATAAAAAGTCAGGGTATAAGGAAATTAATAGACAATTCACTTTCGCTTTCACGGCGTACGCAGTCATAGTGGGAGCTGAAATCAATGCAATCCCTTAACACGTTGGCTACAACGCGCGTTTTGGCTTTTTTTGGCCGCGTGGGACCGGCACCACTTTGCGAGCGTGGCCGCCTCAGGCCATTCAAAGGATTTTGAAGGTTGAGACCTAAAACATGATTTATACAAAATTGTAAATACATAAAAAAATTTGGTCAGTAATTTATAATGTGTAGAAGCTACGTAGGGATACAGACGGGGTACAATAGGGAAATACGAACGAAGGATGTGAAATAATAAAGAAAAGCCAGATTTTCCAGTCCTACCTGCAATGAACTAAATAGAAAATTTCACCGATTGTCTCAATCAAAGTACATATCTTGCCATCCCTAAGTTTGGGTATTTATTTCTATCACTCTTTTGATTTTCACTGTTATGTTATGTAGGCTGTAGCCATGTTAGGATTTCATCTATAGAATGAACACGAAAAATTTAAGAGCGGATCACGCCTACGCCGAAAGATAAATGTAGTGGGTGCAGGACACATACGTCGCGCGCTGTCCATCATGGCCTGCAAAGTGCGGGACGTATGTGTCCTGCGCTGCCGTCAACGTGTAAAAGTGGGTGAATTTTTGTCAGCTAATGGACGATATTGTAAGAGACGAGAAGCTACAAAAGCTATCAGTTGGTTATTGTTATAAAACGAACTAACTTTTCGAATGAAATACACACTGTTTCAGTATGCTCAGTATCTTGATGACATATCATTGAATGGTAAAAGGCCGATGAGTCCAGTTGCACTATCGCATAAGATGTCAACAAGTGATCCGATGCTATTTTTCTGAATAATGATATCAGTATGGTAATGAGTTGTGCATTCTGAAGATTATTGGTGATGTCTTTGCATTTTTTATATCATATATACTCATATATGTATATATATCCATGTATACATATATATACGCGTTAAATAATGTTTTCAACTCCTGCTCAATGTGATCTGTTGCCTAGGCTCACACTTTCGTTGAAGATCTATCTCGATTGTATTATGCTTTAATGATATCGTGATCAAAGGTAGGGAATGCTGTGGCAGGGAAGCGGAGGTAATTTGAGGAAGTTTGGTATTGCTCACTACATGCGACTTCAGGGGGTCGAAGATGAGGTGTTCTGCGGAAAGAAATATATACAAATCTATCGGAATAGGGGTTCCACTGAAGTCGGTAAATCGCTTCTGCGATTCACCGACTTCAGTGGAACGTACTTGAAAGATGTAACTACCCAACGGTTCTCGCAGTGCACCCGTATTTCGTTTACGCTGTTCTCGTCGATAAGTATATTATTCTCTTCGCGAACAGACCTACTGTTTGGAGTCGCATATTTCGAACAACGCCTTAAAGTGCTGGAGTTAGTCTGAGGACTGATACACAAATAGCTTCCCCAATTTAGCTCCGCCTCCCTACCATCGTACTCACTGCCTCTGAAGCCCACTTGTCTCACGTCTCAATGTTACCTTTTCTCTTTCATTGCTTAACCCAGTTGCTTGATAACTATTCCATACAAAGTTGAATACTGCGTCAGCAATGTGTACTATTATCTCTCTTGAGATAAGTGAACACAATCAGCCAAGTAAATGACGAACTCCTTGAAATGGCCTTTCTTTTGATCTACTGACTGAATAAATTATGCAGATTATAAGTGCTTCGACACAGGCAACACCCAAATATCTCGGCAGTCGACCTTTCATTAATATTTTCATGAAGCTTCAACCACGCAGAAAATGCCTCATTTCAAGAGCTGTCATACCGGCTGAGGAACTTTTTGCAGTGGCCCGACGAGAGCAATGATTCTGACCTGCTACATTGTGTGTTCAGATCATCATGCTTGACATACTTCACGGTGTGAAGGAAGCCAGTCTCGAGTATTGGGACAAACTTCCATAATAACGGAAGTCCGAGAAGGAACCTTTCCGGTCTATTGGACTTTTCGGAAAGTTTTCGCCTATTTTGGTGGCTCTAGAAACGCTCTAGTTCTGGAAGCGATTCTGAAAATCTGCTACAACTTGACATATCATTTTGAGAGCGCCTCTCAATCTGTCTGATGTCATTTTTCGTTTTGTTTTAGAGCAGTTGCTGCACTTTTACAAAGCTTAGGAACCGCATGGTCGAAGGGAGGTTTTGCGTGCGTTCATTATTTCAAGCGCAATTAGCCAGCAAAGAGACGTGACTTGGTTGCGATATCAACTATGTGGTTAGCCTAGCACCTACAAAAAGTATGTTGTGTAGCAATGATTAAAACAGATGGAATGGCTTCAATCTTTCTGTAGGAGGCTGAAAATCTCGAAAAAACGACAAGCGGGTGCCACTGGAAATCCCGGTTTCGAGCACTCATCCGCTCTCCTTCTACCTCAAAGTTTGACCAAGATTAGGGTCAGCAGGTTTTCATGAAGCTGTATATGCACGAAGGGGAGATTGTGATGACTATTAGGGGTTTGCGGCACGCATAGCTCTTTAAGCTAAGCGGAAACTTCGCAGTAGCCTGTGTTCTGAGAAAGGTGCCAAAATACACTGAAAACGTTATGTGCCTGACAGATGCCAGTGTGAAGGGCCTGATTTCTATCCACAATCTCCCCTGAACACAGCAGCACACCTTGCACAAGTTGAACTGCTGGATTACTGAACTGCGTTGCTAACATCTTGATCACCAAACGTCTTGTCTATTCGCTGTCACCTTTCCGTCATCTGGAGAGCCTCTTTGAAACTAAATGCTTTGAAATCCAACACGGTGCCGAAATCATGTCATCCATTTATTGCCTCCAGAACTCCAGATTTCCGAAAACAGTGATGTATCAACGTGCATATTGTAAGGAATGTGTGTGGATTGCATCAGCTTTCATTCTGCTTTTAAATGTTTTGATTGAACCAAGTATGCACACTTGAATTTAGAGTCAAAATCGGCGGAACCTTTTCGAACAGCTCAGTATAATTTTCTTTGTGCAGGGGGAGGGAGAGAGGGCGTGGGCGTGTTGATTCTCACAAGCTCCTACACGACATCAGTTATTGAAGAATCCGGTATAAAATACCAATTAAGAAAGTTATTTCATATGAAGATGAAGTTGGTATATAGTGGCAGGAAGTGCTTGATCGCTACTCAACCTGCAGTGCAGATCAGAAATTCGAAAACTTCCTATTTTGGCTTCGACGTGGGCCAACAGAAAATAAATCTCTGTTTTTCATATTTATGCGTATATGTAGTATATATGCACACACATATTAAGTGTATACAGGGTGGCTGGAAGTATCGGATACCATGTTTTTGGGTGTAAACGTCAAGAAGGGGAGTTGATCAATAAACCAACTTCACATAAAAATTGATTTCAGCATGTGATCACTCGGAACAGAAGGTGCTTCGATTTTGAGTATTCTGCTTTAACAGGTCATCCGACGTCCAACGACAGAATCAGCAGTGCGTCGCAAGCGGTCAACGGCAATGTCGTCCCCCTTCTTTTGAAGCGCCATTTGGAGCGTTCACCAAGCACTAGAAATACTCTAAGGTCTCGGTTTCCAACACCCCCACATAGAGAGGACCATCGGTCCAAGGCCTTGAAGGAAGGAGGTCGCGAGACCCTTGCTCCAGTATTTAGGCAAATGGCTTCCGCTTTGCTCGACTTGAAAATTATAAAGGAACCTCTTCTCAATGAAGATGAAACGATCATAAACAGAATGCTCACGGATTCGGAATAACCTAGTGAACCTCGTAATCGTTTCGCAAGACCTGCGAATCAATTTGGAGATCTTGTGAAGATGAACATCAATGCAACTTCACTTTCAACTTCACTTTCTGATTCCGTCCCACTATCGCACTTTCGGCAGAGAGTCTGTCACAATTCGAATGCTGTTCTGAGGACTTGCTCTCACTTTTCCTTATCAAATTCCAAAGAATAGACATGAAGACAAGACAAAATAAGTTCGACGCGAGAAATTTTTCATCGGTCCAAATTGACACAGAAATGACGCACGACTTGAGCTCGCATAGGAACTCTTTGCATTTTATCACTCGATCCTCTCCGGATTGCTCCAACAAAACCAGCATACACAGAGTCGGTATTTCCTTAGATTAGAGTTGCTTCCTATGATCTCGCGAAAGCTTTGAAGACATATGCTGAAATTAAAAGCGATGTGACTCACGCTGGCTCCATCGTTGTAAGCTGAACAGAGATTTATCTAACAAAACCATGAGCATTGAAAAAATAAGAAAAAATAGAATGGGAATTAAAATTTAAGCACAAACCCTCTGAGTGAGCCGATGCGCCCTGATACTGTTTTGATTTATGTAGATGTTCGTTGAACAGCAAGTACGAAACTCAATGATATTGTGAATGAATTTCGATACATTTTTCCAAAAACGGCTTACTTGTAAGTGTAGTCGAGACAATGTTTCTTTCAATACAGTGTACTCAACAAAACAGACTAACCAATACTTACCTTGTATGTATGGGAATTGCTGTCATTTACTTCAATTGAGTCTCACAACTTCAAAGTGATCGTGACACAATTACTTCGAAGTAACCTTACAGCGAAATCGGCAGTTGGAGTGTGCAGAGCTAAATCAGGAAATGAATGAAGGCGGAAGGAGGTTTGAGAATGGCGTGAAACTGTGATGATGGAAACTCAGAGCATCTGCAGTTTCGGCGCTCTATTGCAAACCGATCAACCACCGTAAACTAATGATTCTGTTCTCCGGATCAGTTATCTGACCGAGATACAGGCGGCACTCAGGTGACAATTACAGCCCATGCGCGACAATGGCAATGTGACCGCACCATATAACCGCCTCCCTCCGGTGCACATTTTTCGCTGCGAACTGCGTTAGCTCGTTAACGGTCAGCCTGGATGGGAAAGGCTGTGAAAATGTTTGCCTAGCAACGAGTCGAGATTCTGACTTCTTCAAAGAGGTTATGAATTATGTGAAACGTTCTCTTAGCAGAACAGTTGATTGAAAGTGTCAGCTCCAGACAGCTGGATGTGGAAGTAGCATTATAGATGCAGGAGAGTCAAATTATTCTACGGTTTTCTCATTTCTCAGTAGGCAAACATTTGCTCGGTCAAGTACGAGGGTGTGAACGGAGCGTTTCTCAACAAAAATGGAAAAATGGATCGCCTTCCGCGGCAATGATAGCACGCTGAGCTCTCGTCTGTTGTTACTGCTGTTTTTCTAACGTGAGCCTTCTGCTGACATAATGATCGTATACTAATACGGGAATAATGGCACAAATAGAACCACTTTCGCTACGACTCGATTGTGTGATCTCTCGCATTTAAGTTTGTAGCACTCTTTTAAAATGTCTATGCTTGTTATCTCTCGAAATGGAAGGCTATGATTCTGGTTTGATACAATTAAAAGTGATCCAATATGAGCATGCTGAGCATGCACGTTTACTTGCGTGCTTCGAAATTAAAATGCATTATTCTATGTCCAACAGCTGACCACTTGGATGCTGTTGAACAATGCCGTTAACCGCTCGGCGAATCCTCTCCGCTCGCCTTCACTCGAAAAGTTGCATTTGAAACAACAAAAATCAGCTACAAGAGTGTAAACAACAAGGCGGGAAGTGCCGACATTTTATATCTATGCTTACAAAATTGGCACGACTAAACGTCTTCTGTGATGTGCGCTCTCTCATTGATAAATGGCATTAAGGAATTGATGAACGGCGGAAAGCTACACGTGCATAGAACCTTTGCCAAGATTCGAAACGATTGAACTACATGGCGCATTTTGTGAGCGAATTGGTGGACCACAGCAGCGTATCTTTTATTATACGAATCAAGCGGCTGATCTAGAATCGCTACAACATTGTCTTATACCTGAGTTTGTAAGGTACCGGCGCGGTTTCAAGGCTTTACATCGTTGGCCCTAGTGGGAAGTGAGTTTTGAAGGAATGAATGGAAACCGGCGCCTTTCTGAATATTTTCATGTAAAACGGATGTAAAAAATGTGATTCATAGATAAAAGGATTATATTATATTAAATGCCGCAAATAAAGCAGGATACAAGGATTTATTTATCATATACAATCTCAAGAAATACATTTATAGGCATTTCAATGAAGAAGAAGCCAGATAAAGTGACAAGGAAGGAAGGTAGTAGCGAATAAATAGATAGCCTCAAGCAAGTGCTCTGTAATGTATCATATTTCGAAATGATACGAACAAACTTCATAGCAGCGACATAGCAACTAACAAAACGAACAGTAACACAAACAGTAAACCTACGATGTGGTTAGCGCGGCAATTTAAATTGCTGGGTTCGTTTGAAGAAAAAGACTGCGCCAATTGATTGTCCCGGGAATTCAAATTGCTGTATTCGTTTGAAGAAAAAAGACCGCGCCAACATCACGTGATCACTTGAAATCGCCTCTACTCTGCAGCGAGCAGCCAGAGCGCAATTAAATGGGGGCTTGGGATGACTCAGGCACCCTGTGCCGACTGTGCTTTCCCACAGATAGAGCCCGCTGAACTCTACCCTGGAGCGCAGGTAAGCCTGACGGCGCTGTTTTTGTGAGCTATACACAATACTGATGCGAATTGGGCTTGATCGTTAATGTTGGCAATAGTCAAGGATTTCCACTTCAGTTATAGGTTCTAAAATTCGAAAGGAGTGTTTGTATGATGCGTTACAAGGCATGAAGGCATTTATTATGACTTGAGCAGAAAAAAGGATCTTAACATGTGAAAGCAACAAGTCTACAAATGTTCATGCTAGTGTGCTAGGCGTTGAGCCATGAAATGCAAATAATCCTTGCACTGTAGCGCTGTGGTATCAACACTTCTATTAACATGTTCCCCCTAAATCTCCATTTCCGCTGCGATCTCTCCCTGCCTTTGCTGTTTCTGCAGTCTGATACACGGTTATGCTGCTATATCCCTCGTCGATACGACAACTGATTTGGCAGTGGTAACCTGAGTTCTGGCGAAGTATCTGTGCCACTGTCGCCGTTCCTCTGGGTAATGCTGTTCGATCTTTTGTGTGAAGCCCATTCCGCGTGGACAGTGGTTCTGGAACCGACCGTGGATGAGTGGCCCCACAAGGTGTTTCCGAGTCGACCACCAACACCCCACGTGTCATGCCAGTACCTCAAAAAGCGATAATTGCGTTGTGTTCAGCACGGATGACCAAGGGAAGAGCAGGTGCTCGTAGTGCCTCTGATATCCTTATGAATTGTGGTGGAAGGAGCAGGAACAAGGTGGAAGACGTGTCGAGGAAGTGGTTACGTCTCCACGACTGCCCTCCCTGACGGAGGTTCCGAGACAATCCCTTTTGCTCCTCACACATCCAATCTTGCGGCGAAAGATATTAGCTTCAGATGCACGAGAGGGAGGCAGCGCAGCTAGGACGCAAATGCTCCGCGGTTAAAATCCCAGACCACATCCAGCACAGACTGGCTTTTCTTTCTATCTTTTCAGGACTGATTAGTCTGTTCTAAGCCAGGAACTAAACAGAAAAATGTGGTAGTAAATACAGGCAGTTGAGCAAGCTTGCGTTGAATGGTAGCGGCACAACCAACGGCGATCGCGTCGCGCGTGCCTCTCGATTGGAGCGCAGCGGCTGGAAAAACATCGCCAAATCTGCTCGACGGGCTATAAGTTTCTTCGATCAAAGCCATTACAGAGAAGGCAGATTCTGCATACACGAGAGCTCTGATTTCTTGAATGTGCTGAGCCTTTTCCCAAACACGTTTGAACTTCCCGAGTTGGAGATGTATCTATCGATCGACGTTGGAATTTCCATGCGGGTGTTCTTTCTTTGTAAGCCAATAGTTTCATAACGACAATCTCTCGAAAACCCAAGGAAACCATCGTGAAGAGGATGAATGATTCTTTCTGGAGGGTGCTGCAGCTGCTTCAAAAGCTTTCTGGTTACCGAGAAATCTGCGTCAGGATCCTTTGAGGACAGCTTCTGAGCCAATCGAAGACCTCATTACTTCTTCGCCGATCCCGGGAACCTCTTTTAGACCCCTCAAAATGCTTCTGGAATACACCCCTCGATTATTTGAATAGGAAGTGATGGCGTAGCGCAGTTCCATTGTATACGCCATGCAGTAACCCAAAATAGAGTCAGTTGAAAGGTGCTCTGTTCACCCGCAGCTTGATTGTGCAGACCAGAGGGTGTTTCTTTTCTTGACAGAGCAGTCTGATTGTTCCTTCATTTACTTTACTTCCTTTCCTACCCTGTTGTGGCGGTTGTACTCGCGGCTGCAGCATGTGATAATGTCAGGAGGGCTGTGAATCTTCCCGTTTTGAACTGTCTACTGAATTCCTTCTCCTGCAAAGGTTCCCAGAACGCTCACATTAATTTAGTAAACATTCTGCATTGAGATTATCTACAACTCTTTTTACAAGGCGCGCATCCTCCCGATGTCACCAGTTGCGTTGGACAAGTAAAGAAATTGTAGAATTAGTGTTGGCACAGCAGTGAGTGGCAGCAACACCGCTGTGAACCTTGTTGTTCCTTGCGCTTGCGACCCCCTAACCTCACTTTAGAGCTACTAAGACCCCCCTTGTCGAGGAATTTCCCGCCCGCTGTTCACCCTTAGCGGAAACATCTTAATTCTGCGAAAAATACCTGAATGACCGCGCTCTTCGCTGCGGATCGCTGATGAAGTTTATCGCGGTGTCGTAGAATGCACGGTGTATGGTGCGAAAAAAACACCTGAAAATGACTATGATTGGTGATGTTATGGCGGGGTTTATTTTACAGACTTACCCTTTCGAGCAAACTCCGGGTATCTCTGCTGATACCGCGTCCGTAGCCGGTCTTTCAAAGTCCAACATGTCTTTGCATTCAGGCTGGGCTAGCGCTTGATGACCTCCGGGGGCTTCTATTATTTCAAAACCACGAGTACATTCGTCTGCATGTTCTCTCTGTTCCAGTAGGCATAAAGTAAAAAAGCGTTGACACCGTGGAAGAATCTTCCAACTCCACCAAAAGAGTACAGAACTGCGTCGATGCTTCTCGCCTGATCACGGCAGGTATCTGCTCTCATCTGCCATCACCCTGAAGGCTCGCATTAGATCAATTTTTGGTAAGACTGTACAGGGCTATACTCACGAAGACACCTCTAGCACGTAGCTGGTTGAACACTGTCACCCATAGGGCCCGAGTGGCTATGATAATCATGTTTCCGTCATCGCGCATTAGGAACTTCTTCCTGTCTGCGTAGAAGAAACACAGAGAAGCATCTAAAAACTTATTGGTCATCCAGATAGCGGCATGCAATCAGATTTCGTAATATTACATACTAACTACTATTTGGCCAGGAAATTAGAGATTCAGGTTCCTGGCATGGCTCTGAGTCCTGTGACTCCCCTGAAGTTGTCGCGAGCTGTCACCGATAGCATGGCAGATTGCTATACCGTTGCTCTTCGCTCTTCCACCGAGAAGTCATTCGAGCGTGAAGTTTTCCTTATCTTCAAATGTTTTTCGAGACTTCCTGACCGACTATCTGAATTGACTACTTGAGAAACTCGGTCAGTTAAATGAATTGAAATGGCTTCACGCTAGATAAAAACAATTTCATTAGATGAAAACGATTTCATTTTCGTTACGTGAGCTAGCAGTGTAGAAAATGTCCCCATCAAAACAGTCCTACGGTGCTACACCGTGCTACACCGCGCAACGTCGTGTTACGTTTGCACTAGCGTGGCTATATAGTGCAACACCGTGCAACGTCGTGAGTTGGCATGGGCCACGGTATGTGCACGATGTTGCACGGTTGTTGCACGATATGGGCACGCTGTTGTACGATGTTGCACGGTATTGCACGGTGTGCGCAACCAACAACACGGGTGGCATTGGTTGCGAATATAGGGAATAAACGTTGGAGGTCGCCCCTAATGGCCACTACAGAAGGTGACTTTCGGGTAAGGGTGGTGAACAATGTTCCATCATTGTAACTCAGTTCAATCTTGATACCATCTCACTCATCTCAAGTGGTGCTGGTTGCCTGAGCTTTGCAGAGCTGCGTAGAATCTCGTTGTATCTCTCAGTGATCAAGCGCCCCGCAGCAGCTTGAGGAGCGCTTCGAGGCTCGCAGGAGTGCGGACGAGCGGAGTTGGCTGGATCAGTGGTGATCAACCTATTCCTCCCCTTATAGGTGGAACAAGGCTGAGGATATACCTCTCTATTCCTGGTTAAGCCCTCTACACTGCGCAGCAGATGTATCCATCAGCAAATTGGTTCGACAGACGGCACTTGTAGTGAAATTCATAGCACAGCTCGTGGTCATGTGGCAGAATATAGATTGCTGCATTTCGATCACGTTGAGATGGTACAAAAAATGTTAGTGCGGGAACAAAGGACATCTTTCAGCTTGCACGGTTATTGTAGATAACAAATGGTATTGTAGTGTTCTGTATTTGAATACAATCAATATGTGTGCTACCCAGGAAATTGTCTGCGAAGCGCGATCCATCTTGCCACTTTCAAACAATAAACCATCTCACTATTCAAGAACAGTGGGGATTCCGGAGCTGGCTCATTTGTTTTTTCACTAGACTGTTAAGATCCTGCAAACACATACTAATACTCAATCCTGCGGTCGCTGACATTCTCAATACTAGATATCAGTATTTTCTTGCGCAGTTTTCAGATTCGGTTTCCAGGTCAAAGCTTCACCTCACATCAAACATCCTCTCGATTATTACTTATTTCGTAGTATATTTGAATCAACGCAATCATCCAAGTGCGAAGAAGCGCTTGAAAACAACATAATAAAATTATTGAGTCCGGATAGTCTGATTGCAGTAGCTGACAAGATAAATAAGCGACCTGCAATAAGTTCAGTTCATATTCAACTCCTGAATGAAAACGTGGTGCACCAGAATACGATCAAGTTCGCGATCCATGTCGTCCGACATTTGTGTTCCTGTGATCAATCTTGATTTCAGTAGATCTTCGAAGTGCACCGGTTTCTTTTGCGTAAGTGTCGCTGCAGTGCCGTAAGCGATCAGAACAAAAAAAATTGTGCAGGGGTTCACCTTGCAAGAAGGTATCCCTCTATCGCGTCGGATGACTCAGCCTATGGATTGCTCCGAGCAAGAGCCAAACAGTGGGGACTGCCCGTCTGGCAGTCACTTCAAGCCCGCCGCTCTGTACGGCCCTACGGCTCGAATTGTACGATTCGGAAAGTCAGGGATTCACTGGCTTTCTGCTCTACTGAAACTTACCGTTCGACCGAGCTATTTAGCTTCGGCCCCCATAGAGGGTTCGCGGTGCTTCTGCCCCTTTTTGAGTCTCCGTCTCGGATCCCCTCTTCAGACGTCTAGGGAACGATGTCCCTTCCTTTTCAGCTCGGTAGAGATAGTTACTCACTATTTACTTCTAGGCAAGTACAGAACAGAACAAGAATAATCGACCAGCAGAATCCTGTGACGAAACTCGACAGATTCGAAAAGGCAACAGAGATCGCACCGGTATTTATATGTGCGGCCCTGAGAAGAAGGAGCTTACAGACATACGGAATACAAGATAGTAAGATATCCAGATAGACACAGATCAGAAAAGAGCTCTGGCCGGCAGCTCCGCGCGCGGGAAACCAGTTTCGGGCAGTTGCGAAATTTGAATTGAGGAAAACAAGTAGACAAAAGGCAGATACGCAATAGACAGTACAAAAAGGAATAGCACTACGATAACAACAAAGGTATGTTTACAACTTAGCATCATGGTTACATTCTTTACATACATGCTTTACATGTTGTTATTAAGAGCATCTCCTCATGCATTTTTACGCTTGGTGGATCTCTCTGGTCCGGAACGGGTTGAAGAATCTGTTGCTGAAGGTGAACGCTTCTTGAAAAAAAGAACGCGCTAAAAGCGCGTTTTGTAATGCTGATATTGCGATCCTGAGCCTAGAATATTGTGCTATGGAATAATAAAATCTCAGGGTACAGTAGTTAACTGGAGAAGTGAGGCTACAATCAACATCACACCTCGGAACCCACACTTACTTCGAAGCTGACTATAATGTTGCGTGATAGCCTGGGAGCTGGAGGTTCAAAGAAGATGGTTATTGCAGCACTGTCGCTGTAACACAAACTGCTGAAACCGAACTAAGTCACGAGTTTGCGCGGCAGGTGTAGTGTTTAATGCACTGTTTATGAAAGTCTTTCCCGTCAGTCA
This sequence comes from Teladorsagia circumcincta, assembly GCA_002352805.1. NCBI lineage: Eukaryota > Metazoa > Nematoda > Chromadorea > Rhabditida > Trichostrongylidae > Teladorsagia > Teladorsagia circumcincta. The sequence goes on from KZ345409.1 coordinate 37,505, forward strand.
TTCAATATTCCTTACTAGTTCCACGAGTCATAAGTTCTCGGCTTAAACACTAAAGGTCCTCTTTTTTGATTGAAGAAAAGCCTTGGAATAAACTGTGTACATTTGATTTTTTTTACCTTTTTTTAAGAAGAACTCGACCAAGATATGTTCTGCGAAGAATCAGAAGCAGTGTGTTCCATCTTTCATAAACTTGGCCGTCGGCCTGGAGATCTCTCCTTGCAATTTTTAAAAAACAGCTTTGCTTCAAGAGATTTATGGTAGACTAATCGTGCAGTAAACAACAACGATTCATTGTAATGATTTATTTCGTTGCTGTGGCAGTTGTTTCCATGTAAATAGTTCACGCTGTGATTTAATTCTTACCACTCAACATCGTGTCATGTAAGGTTGATATACTCCGATTACCTCTGTGTGCTACATGCATTTAGTGGGAAGTAAAACGATTTTCCCTGTTCCTATGTTGTTTAGCTGTCCGGAACACTGTCTCGTGGATCATTCTAATACACGATGGGCGAGTCAGGCTTCCTGCCGTGCCTATTTGCCGCTCGCTGCATCCGGCGAGATGGTGCGGCTGTAGAATTAAGCTGTTTTCTGCTGCCTTATCAAATTGTTAGGGGTGCAGCAAAGGGACAGCATTTTGGCTGTGTGGCAGGAACTCAATAGTATTTGAAACTTGTATCAGGCCACTTCTTTATCTTCTAATCACTTAAAGCAACCCCCAAATAGAGTTGGTGGGGTAGATACGGTCTAATACAAACAAGTACACAGGCACCAATACATGCAAAGAAATATAATGATCAAAAGGATTAGGTGAGTAAAAGCCATCAAACTACAGGCAGCATTTCTTCGAACGCGGTACAGTACACACGCAATCGCGCAGGGGTTACGCAGTCGCGTAAGGACAAGCAGCCACGTAATCCGTCAAAGGCCAAGATCAGCGGCCAAAAGCCAGCTTTGTGGGACCCTAGCGTCGTTGTCGCGCACTTTCGCGCTGCGACTGCGGCACATCTTTGCTACACGTGGGCTACTCTAACCCACCCATTTAATGATCCATCGAGTTGACTTCTGCTGGGGGTGTTGCTCTTGATTATCGCATCCTTTTTTCAGTGTATCATGCCGTGCGATAAGTAAATAAATATTTCGTTTATATCACAAGCAAACAAAGGGCAAAAACATAGAAAGAGAAAAGAAAAAAAGAAATGAATTCCATTGCCTTGACTGTTTGCGGTCATCCCACAGGCGCTGTCACGTTTTCATCACACAGAGGCAACAATAAGGAGATAACAATTGTACTGTCTCACCAGAGTGATCAATAATCCAGGTGCTTTCAAGCCCGCCGCAAATACTTCCTGTGCGTCGAAAAAAGGCTACAGTAATAAAAAATGATGTATACAGGATGTCGTTCGACGCCATATCCAGCAATTAGCGCGCACTGGCTAATTTTTTGTAGGCCTGAAGAAGAAAGTTTAGTCCGAGACGCATCCTCATGAAGTTTTCGCAGTTTTGTTTCCAATTTTTACAAAATTATTCACATGTACAAATTAGCTCAAGAACTCTGATCATTTGTTTGATCTTCGTTTATTCAAACGAATTGTTTGGTTACCATAGACTGAATCCAGAATTTTCTACAATCTCGAAGGGCATTATTTCCAAGAATCTCGAAGGGCATTTGAGGGGGGGGGGAGCCTAGCGCGTTAGAAGAAATTCTGCTGAATACGGCGCATATAACCTTCTTTATCCCGATTCTGCTATTCATACATTGTGTTACTCTGTCGTACAGGGAAGGATGCACGTAAACTTTCTATTTTGGAATACTGCCCAAGTGGACTAGAACAGGGAAGTTCGTGTCGATTCTATTACCAGAATGCATTTCTCAGATACTGGGACAAGACACATATTGTCTAAAAGTTGGTAAGGTAGGTTAATTTTGAGTTTGAAGGAAGCTGTGAGTATTTGAGCGTTGAAAACCCCTGTTTTCAGGAGTTTTCTCAAATAGTGTACAAATAGAGTAGCTATGAAGAGCTATGAAAATAGCTATGAGTAGCTATGAAAAGCTGTAGGAGATCAGCTATGATAATTCGTGTTAAAAAACGGTCCAACGGGATGGTCTTTCGAACGGGCCGTATTGGAATGGAAATCAAGTACTCGTTAGGGAGCTCTGACCTTTCAGTTTTTTTTTTTCAGAGGAGGAGAATTGCACATAGTTGAATTTGAAGAAGGTCATAACAGTTCAAACCCAAAAAAACCTGCTCTTTGCCGAACATCGGTACGCAAATCTCCCAAAGCGGTCCAACGGGCAATTTTTGACTCCATCAATTTTGCAAAGAGTTCAAGTGTTTCTAGGAGGCTCTTACCTTCTAGTTTATTTCGGGGGGAAGAGAACTATACAAAAGGCTCGATCTAAAGAGAGTTATAATCATTGAATGCCAAAAAACAGTGGTGCACAAAAAAAACGGTCTAACGGGGCGTTTGGAAAATATTGATGCTGAACAGAATTATCCTCTCTTAAAAATCAGTAGTCTGCCTCGGTCTATCCTCGCTCAGCCGAGGGGTAGATTGTGCGCTCCAATGCAAACTCGACGTTACCGCGCTCATTCTAGTGTAAAGCTCGAAGTAGTAGTACGAAGTAGAACGCAAACACACGCAATACCAAATGTAAAGTGCATAAAAGTGTTTGGAGGGGGGGGGGTGGTAGCTCGTATCGAGACTAATTAAAGTAGGGAGTCGTAAAATTTTCGAATTGATCCAACGGGAGGGTTGACCCTGATTGGGAGTGTGGCATGGTTTATCACTGGAGATTAGCTGGAGCCCCGCCTCAAATCATGGAAATCTACACCGTCTATGAGAAGCTACCATTCCTCCATTCAATATCCTCTTGACAAGGTTCTGGCATGGTTGGATAAAGCTAGGTTTCATGTCATCGAGCAGTGTTGAAATTGCTCTGGAAGTCTTCCACTATAGTGGAATTCAGCTGGAATGCTATCTGAGCAGGAAAGCTAGTGTCTCTAGGACTCCGTCGAGTCAGCGTATACGACTTGAAATTTTTACGCGATTTTTCATTAATCAAATGCCAATATCACTCCATTTTCGTAAGGACTTAAAGAAATGTCCACTTTCAAAAAATTTGTTCAACTTCTTTCCAAGTTCCCTAGTGAGATTTTTGACTTGCTGACAACTCTCGGAATGTCTCTGAAATCCATTATTCCAACGTCAGTGATAAGAAAAAGATGCAATTACAATCGTCTGACTCCGCCCCAGTATGGTCCATGCATCTGACCTCCAGGCATGATGGCAAATCAGTTGAAAGGTTTTATGTGATGACGATCTGAGGACGGAAACTGCATTGTGATAAACACGTTTCGCAACTTTAGTAATTTGAGGAATACCTTCATTTCCGTAGGGCACTTCCTGCACTTTCCTTTTATCGTTTTTCTCAACACAACACTAACAACACTGCCATTCTTAGTGAGGTACTGAGGGCGATCGAACGGATTTATAGAGTAGGTGCATTTGCAAAGCGTTTGAACAAGCGGCAGCGCAAATGAACATGCAGGATATATTTTGTCATGTTTTCTAACATATCCTCGTTTTCTAATGAGTTACACCTTCTCCCCTATCTGCGCAATGATGCCACTGATGTACTCGTTACCTACCCCCATGATTACGAACCCCTGTTACCCGCCGTGACAAATATGTACGACGCCCCCCCCGTCGAGGATTTCCTCGACCGATATTCACTCGGTCCAAGGTGTTGGTTCCAATTCAGAATCCACCGATAAAGATGAATTGATGCGAATGAATGCTCCAGACGGTTTGATGTCAACCTTTATCAAGTCATGAAAGGCATTTATTCAACTGAGTCTTTTCTTGATTGGAGGTATCGGTGAAGAGACTAGCCGACCGTATTTGAAGCTTTAAAAGCGAGCCAGTTTTCAATGAGGCCATTTTTGTGAACGATCGGTTTGTCTTATGATTCCTCGAGTGCAGTTAAGATACGCTAAGAAAGTTAGGTAATAGCCCTGTCGACAGATTTACTATTGGGGAATGACCTCCCTATGCATTCCGGACTGCATAGGTAGGAAAAACCACACCTGTAGTCCGTCCTTTTGTGGTTTTTTCTAGTTACCACATGATCCATTCAAAAATCAACAAGTATTTCATAATTAGATAGAATAATGCGAGAAGGTAAAAACATTGAAAAGGAGTAATCACAGGAATGGAGGAGACAGAAGTTTTGCAACTTTTGACGCGCCATTTCCAAAGACAGAGTATTTCCTCCTAAGCTTCTTAACTTCAAGCAATGGCGTCACACATGTCATTTCCCATTTTATTATGTGCATGCTTTGTGCATCTAGAGAATTCGTATTGACAATGCTAGATCAAAATTGAGCAACTACATACTTCTGCTCGCCCTGCGAACAACGCCGTGTCCGTCGGCCATCCAGCTGCGTGTGTATCTGTCACGAAATTCGAGTTTACCTGGTGGCCAGCTCACCTATATAGCGATGCTTCATTGAAAACCAATCCGGCTGCTCTCAACCACTTGCAATCATCATTCGGCAATTTCGACTCCATTTTCGTAGTCCACATCTCTAATATCGATTTCGTTAGGTCCTCTTTCAATGGTTCGTGGGAAGGTGAAACCCATCACTCTCCAGGGACATGCATTTTAACCTTGATTTGCATTCTCTTAGAACTCAGTACCACTCCCAATTAGCGCTGCTAGCTCATTCCTTTTTTGCTTTGTTTCCACTAGTGTTTTCATGCTAACGCCAGCAATATGAAAACACTAGGTTCTTCTGCCACAACCATGAATAGTAAGACTCTTCTGTCTACAGTATAAATCTGCGAAGCTAGCAAGCTTCTTTGACATACAATAAATTGTCGGCGGTTCTGGTAAAATATGAAGCTTTTGACTTGAAAATCGAACGTGGGGTCAATTTGGATTGAACTAGCACATATAGGGGAGCGGGGAGGCAAAAAAAAGAGTCACTTTACCTATGGCGCTCTTTACCTATGATCACTTTTCGTCGCAAAGGGTGCCGACGTTGATGGAAGTTTTACGGCAAAATAGTTTACCTAGAT
>KZ345409.1:68584-79769 GCA_002352805.1 Teladorsagia circumcincta
AAGATCACATCTTCGAATTTTGAAAATTCACGATTCTTGCTAGCAGTAACTTCAAGTTATTCAATGTGCATACAATTTGAATACGGTACTCGCCGTAAAAAACGTCAAAAACGCGCGAAAAACGCGATTTCGCGTTTTTTTCGTTTTTTTCTTATAACTCGGTTCAAAATTGAGATTTTCAAAATCTGAAAACGGCATTGAACTCAGCTCGTCGAGTTCTATAAGAAGGTGTCCTAGTTGGCCCTAGAGGCACTATCCTGGATTGCGCCATGCACTCGACTTTCATCTCAGAAGCTCGTCTCATGTAGTTGCCTGCATGTAGTGTCTATATGATAAAGCTAATAAGAACTGGCTGCTACACGGAAAGGCGGGTCTCCAAAGTCGCCTCAGAATGCGCCAGGCACTCTACCCTTGCCACTGCATTGGATGAGATTTTTTTCCAGATCTTGGATTTGTACAACAACTTCTTGATACCTGAGACCACACCTTGATCCTTTCTTTTAAACCCCTTTCGTGATTAAACTTGTTTTCAATTTCTATTGAAATGCTGAATGACTAGATATATAGGCCCTGCACTGAAAACCCCTTTCTGTCGCGTTCAAATAGAAATCATAGACCAGTTATAAGTGAGTTAACTAGAGGTATTTCGTGAGGAAACCCAATATTTGAGGTAACGTTTCTTGGCTTGTAGGCTTATCTGTCACCATCCGATTTTCCTAGTTGTTTAAAATAATTTTTGGAGAATTCAACCTCAGGTCAATTTCCTTGTTACTAGTATTTTTACCTCTTGTTTGAGGAATTCCTTTTGTCTTCATGCCTGTTCGCTTCTTTTTTTAGGGCGTGTATTTAAACACGAATAAATAAATAAATAAATAAATATTTAGCTCATGAATGCCGTGCGAAATAGCCGTGCTGAACTCAAGGTCACCTCCAAAATTCACAAATTAGTTCCAATCAAGATCTAGATTGTGAACTACTGGAGAACTCGTGAACTACTCGGGAAAATAAAAATACAGCAGGCAGAGGTGTGTATGAGCAATAAAATCCTATGCAACTGAAGATGAGATGCAAAGAGTACCTCACTCAAAGATCAACAAGTGAATCTTGGGTCAGCCTGGTAACGCTTTATATAGTGTGTTCATAATTGTAAGGTCACCTAAAATTTTGCATTTCCGAGACAGGCAGACGGCTGGAAATTCCTCTAAACTCTGTCTTCTTCCCTTATCTGTGCACAAGACCAAAATTCTCCATCTTGGTCAAAACAACCCCAAAATGCAATACTATATTGACGGTTCCGTTCTCTGTCCAACTGATACGGTTAAGGATTTGGGCTTTCTCGTTGATGGTGGATCGCGCTTCGACGACCATTTGAAAAATATCATAGCGAAAGCCGACCAGAGAGTGTTTTTGCTGTTCAAGACATTCAAAAATCAAAGATCCGAACTTGCTTATCAAAGCTTATAAAATATATGTGCGCTCAGTACTTGAGTATGGCACCTGCATTTATTTCCGACATACTAAGACCTTCTTAGGGCCAGCATACCTTGCGGACTAGTTAGGAATAAATTGCTCAATTTGGACCCGCTATGCTTAAGGCTGAGGAGGAACGACATTCTTATGGAATACAATATTTTTTATGAGCGCATCGATATTGATAGTAACGTCTTCTATAAACTGGTGCTTTCTGCTACAAGAGGGGAGAAATTCAAGCTTTCTTTCCGACAACCACGTTCATCAGTTGGGCGCAGTTTCTTCACGGTTTGTGCAGGCATGGAGTTCTTGAAAATGAGCAAGGTTGTGCAACAAATAACTGTAGAGACAGAACAATGTATCATTTATAGTTTTAGAAAGGCGGTCATACAGGTCTTATGTGCAGGCATGGAGTTCTTGAAAATGAGCAAGGTTGTGCAACAAATAACTGTAGAGACAGAACAATGTATCATTTCTAGTTTTAGAAAGGCGGTCTTACATTATCTCCACCGTCCTTATAAATGATACATTGTTCTGTCTCTACAGTTCATTATGTCCTATTTTACTTTGCTTTGTTTTGCCTTGCCCTGTTTTGCTTTGAAGTTTTGTTTTAATAAGTCTAATTCTTGTACATGCGTCTTGCATGTAACAAATGAGATGAAGTAAGGCCTCCAACTGATTCTTCACTACGAACAACTCGTGTAACGCAATTTTGGCGAGAGTGGCTTTCCTTCCGACTTTTATACAATTTTTTTTTTCATTTTTGCGCTTTCCATAATATAAGGTCACCCTGAGAAAAGAACGACCAGATAAGATTAGTGGCGGACATCAAATAATCTGTGGTTCCTCCTCTATCAAATGCGGCCAAAACTCAAGGATAACCTTTCCAGATCGCTTGGATTTAAGGAGTGCTGTCGCTTCTGGTGAATGAATAACATGAGTACGTGTAATGTTCTATGAGAATACGTAGTGTCGACGACGTCATTGGCTCAGGAAAGAGATGAAAAAATCTTGCAAGAATTTTCGGTGATCTTTAAAGCCCATTATGCACGTTATGGAAAAAAATTTCGGCACAACATCATTACAAAAAGCACACGGCGAAAGCGTTTACATCCACAGAAACCGTTTGTGTAAACGCTATTATACAAAAAATATTAACTTCACTGAAATTGTCGCGCTTTATGGTCCTATTGCGCTGCAGGTCCAACTTTGTCCGACTTCTCTGCATGTTCAACTTGACGGAATGAAGTGGTGCCATCTCGTAATGGCCGGTAAGCCTTTGAGACATCTTTGTCGCATTCTTGATAATGTCGCTGCTTCTTTTCACCGCTCTACTGTTCTTAGGTTTCGAGGTAGAAACATTGATTAACGAGCGAGTGTGTTTTCAAGTGGGAGGGCCCTCGTAGTTTTCACTAATCATGATGGAAACCTTTTGTGGATCTTCAGAGCTTGTGAAATATCTGGAGACATATTATAGAAGCTCTTTGAATACCTATATAGAGCAAGTGAGGTTCCCGAACTGCTTGGCGGTGGCTCACGAACCGTGCCGAGCACCATGAAATGCATAGCACACATAGCACGGGCATTTTCTAAAAGGACGGATACCAAACACTCGGAGAGTGCATTACAGATTTATTATCATAGTCAGATCTGTTGTTTCGCACAAAGTAGTGTGAATTTTCTCACGGTGACCTTACATTATGAAACGGTGAAAAAACCAAAAAATAATTATAAAAAAGTTAAGACAGAAGCTGCTCTTACCAAAAGCGCTACAGGGTTTATTCACAATGACAAGGAAGTTGATGGTGTCCGAAAAAGTCCCCATCGTCTGCTTGTTCTAGAAATGGCAGAATTTAGGGTGACCTTATAATTATGAAACGCACTGTATAAGAGTCAGCAACAGACAGACTTATTATTCGGAGCGTTGCTCTGGCGGCTATCATTCCTTTCTCATCAGTGGACACCTATTGAGAAGACTCCTCTCGATGGTGAGGACTTGAAGACTATTTTGGTGCGGCCACTTGGTTGCAGTGTAAACCACTTGACAAACATCGCGACAACCAATCGCTGGAGAGCTTCCTGATGAGGCACTTACCGAGCCTTCAAAAAATCAGATCTTCGTATAGTGCTCTTCCAAGCATGACTGTTCCTATTCGTTGCCAATGGCCATTTGCGAACGCATACAGCACTTGACAACCGTGCTTGTTCCTGTCCTATACAGCGTTTTAATACGCTTTTCATGTTTCCATTCTGCTGAACGTCTTTGTCCCGTGTATGGACTCAACAAAAACAGTTCATAACAACAATACGAAAAACAACACCTAGTCCAGCATAAAGCCAGTTAAAAAAACAGTCAATCAAATGCAATAAAGGCAAACAATCGAGTGTGGAGATGAAGAGCTTTGATTTTGGCTGAACCAAAACATAAATCTCTAAAGTAATACAGTCACAAGCTGACACTATATTACATATATTATAACTTCTTTTAACTAAAGATATACTATACTATCCCAGCATTTTTTGCCAAAGCATAAAATACTGACATCTTGTTGTTGATAAGCTTAGACGGATCATCAAATTCGCAAATACGACCTCCATCCAACACAATTATCCTGAAATTATGGAAAGGAAGGTATAGGTAATGCGACTATTATCGTTTTACCTAACATTTTTGTGCTATTCTATACGCAAGAGAAATCACAGCAATACAGGGTGCGGCATAAATATGGTGACAAAGTAATTGTGGTCCAGTTCGAACCAGAAAGGTCGAAACGGGATTTCGAGTATACAAACGTTTAGCCATATCTTTCCCATCAAACGTTAGCATTTATTACCAAAAATGACCGTCTGTGAACTTTGCAATTTTCTTCAAATGTACCCAACAGAAATTAGCCTTAGCCCGCATGAGATCTTTCAAATCTTCATTCCATGCTTTTCGAAGAGCAGCTGTTAGCGATCCATTTGAATAGTGTTGTTTCGTGCACTTTCTAAGCTTCAACACCCACCACAAAACGTAATGCGCCACATTCAAATTGGAGGTTTTGGTTGGCCAATCTTTGTGCAACCCGAGGTCGGACAATTGAGCTCTGCAGCAAGCTTTCACAAAATTCATACATTCACCGGCCTATCGCATCGCTAGACTATCACACCGTTATGAATGATGAATGGAGCAAGAGCTTTCTTCGAAACGCTATCTTGGATAGTATTTAGTTAAAGATTTTACTCTCACACAAGCGAAACCAACTCAGATGAAGAAGTCGCGGTTACCCAGATTTAGTTCATCGCTGAGCTGGAAAGATGTATTTGATTTTTGTTGTTCCTGCTCTGCTATACTCTTCGAAACTCCTGGTTATCAGCTCGGAGTTAGCTCGAGTGAAGGCATGATCGTCTACAAAGAATACCAAAGGTTTTCTCGACGGTGCACACACGGGCTCCCTTAGCGGCCCTCGCCCCAAGCCCTCGACACTTTTTGCTCCGCTCTTCCTACTCCTATCTAAGGAAACATGTCGTTCATGGTATTAATAAGCGTATATCCCAACCTTCCTATGCACAACCTTTTCCACCGTTTATTTCGATATTGTCGAAATTGTGGTCAATTTTATCATGGTCCTCACTGAATAGAGGTGGATACGGGTTATGACAATATTCTAGGAAAACCCTTCGAATTCCGCAGCTGGTTGACCCTGGAATTGAGTGTTATGTCTGGCGATGCATCCTTCGGAGACGGCAGATCTGGGAAAGGATCCACTAAGCAGCTCGCGAGAGTGGAAATCCCACTAGTTTCGGATTAAGTGGGACCATTCATCAAATGAGGATCGTGTACCCATGAAATCATAGAATTATACACAAAAGACACAGGCGAATCTGATGGTTCAGTCATGAGCTTAGCTCCTCGTTCAGTAAGTGCATGTGCTGTGGTTCAACTTGTCACCGTAATTATGTCGCACCCTGTATATATCGAATAGTACATCGTTTGCTTACAGAGTCAGGAGAGTAGGGACAAGTCAATAATAATTTCGGAATCCAGCCAAAGCGTAGCACATGCTGTAACGTGACATCTTTATATCAGCAAAACCGTCCTCCCCCTCCCAATATCGAAAAAAGCAGCTTGGGTGTGTGTCAATCTTGAAGAGTGACTCTTCTGAGGGGAATGCACTTTATAAGTTTTCCTATTCCCCCAAGACCTGAACGACTCGCCGCGATCACCCTACGACCAGGACGAGTAACGCGGGACCTTCGAAGTAGGAAGGATAGCTGAACATGCAGGGTTCGCAGTTCAGCAGGCAGGCGTGCCAAGCTGACTGCCGAGGTTCAACAGATTGACGTCCGTGCTGATTTCGGCGCATGTCATATAGCCGCTACCGCGTGCATACCAGGCGATGCACAAATATCACATTCGGAGAATTTCATGAAATTTTGCCATTGAACCTATATACATCACTACAGAGCCCGAATTTCGCCACATGGCCAGCCATCGCGCTACAGAAGCCGCGTGAATTCCATTACGAACCTCCCCAACGTCGGCAACGTAATGCTTTTGTTTTTTTCGTCCGCTTCGTTTTCTTCTTTTTCTCTTGCTTTGCTAGTTTACTGCTCAGCTTTTCTCAGAAAGTGTATGCAGTATTTGGAAACTATGCAACAAACTTGTTGTTGCATAGTTTTTCTGGGTTTGAGCTTAAGCACTGGTTGTGCAACTTCGAAGTACCTAAAATCCACTGAAATGAAGACCAAGAGTAGCTATATGTCCAATGGCTTCAAGGAACTAAGGGGAATTGAAGGGTCGCAAAATTAGTGGAAAACATTTGAAGGAGAGCTGAAAACGGATGAGCTTAACCGGCGATGCACATATGTCTGGTGGGAGTTTCAACGTGCATACCCGGCGATACACACGCGCGGCAGTGCTTTGAAACCTTCTCTGAAAGCGTCGTGAAGGACACGTGCAGCGTGCGTCTCCGATGTCTAATTAGCAACATTGGCCAAATAATAAATCCCGCCTAACACAAGCGATCGATGACTCACACAAAAGCAAACCTCTACAGGACAAGTCAACAGATCAGTGCTCTCGAGATGAGTGAAATTCCGCAAAATCATAACCCGATGACAAGACAAGCTAAGAAGTGAATGAAAATTTTTGTAAGCTATCAATACATCATTCCGTTCTTAGAGCAGCCACCGAAGCTTCCTGCTCACATCTTCTAGATCACTCTGTATGGAGCTTGATGAAGACACACACCTGCTCCCGAAATCATGAAAACACCGACAGAATCAAGGAATTAATTCAGAATACCTGGAAAGTACTCAAGGCCGTCTATCTGCACGCCGCGGTCAGCGCATTCTTCTTGAGACTTCCCAGATCTCGTTACCAATATGTTACTTCCCGTACAATGAACTCAAAAGGACAAAATAGGCGACTATGCATGCAGAGATACTTGACGCCTCTATACTAGCATTCCGAGCGATTTCGACGTTGTATGCGGGGGTCAAAACGCCCAAGATTTTATGTAGTAGTTGAGTAACATCACATCGATGAATGCTCGACCTGCCGTCAGCTATGTATCACGTAGAAGTCCATGAGGGAGGATAGGATGATCCCTGACTGAAGTTACATTGCCGCTACATCCCACGCTCACATATATAATGGCACAGGAGAATTCCCACCACCCCAATCGCTGCGAGGTGGCTGATGATGCAATAAAAGGCGTCCGTAAACCACTAATAGTTCATATCAAAATCAGCCTAGTCGTAGATGAGTGTTTTAGAAAATGATTAACTCGCTCTCCAGCTCATATTTTAGAAGCACCACTTGGAAAACATAAGTGGATTGGTGTGTGAATCCACATGTTCGTTAAGAAGACAGATGATAGCGCTCAATGCATGCCATAACTGACTCGATACATAAGCAGAATCTCACAAGGGAAGGATCCCAGGTCGAAGTGGCCATTTGAAATGAACCTATGCTCACGGACGTGTTTTCGAACGCTGATCTCAAATCCGTCTTCCAAATTTGCGGAACGATTCTTTGTACAGGGTTAGAAAGGTGGTTTCATACGACGGCGCATTAGAAGAGTGACCGGAAGACTGAGCAGATCAGGAGCGGGTTGGCCGAGGGGTAGTGCTGGCTGTTCGGGATGGTGAGACCATGTTCCAGATCTTGCTCGGTGCAAAATTTTTGCACATTATAACTATGCCTGTTTTCAGCGTAAAGAACTATTTGGTGCTAAAGCTTGCACTGTGTACAACGCTGTCATGTGTTTAGAGAGGGGATCGCTCCAGACATCAACTATTCGTCATAACTTTTGCGAACAGTTATTTTATAATACATATATGTTGGAGTGTTTCTTTCGGATAACGTGAGCTAATAGGACAGTCATGACCATGCGTTTTCACAACCACACCGGAAGTCTTAATTCCATCCCATGATTCTCAATGGGTTGATGTCAGTGGGTTGATGGATAGATAGACGACCAACCCAAATTTTCGATGACGGGCCAAAATTTTGGATTTGGATCAAAACTTGCCGAAAGGGGTAGTACGACGCGCTGAATACGAATATCACCTCTGATTGGTACGAAAAGGCTTCACGCGAGCGGTACGTGTACAAGGAGTGATCATTTGCAAACGGCGCGCACACTTGTTCGCAGCTCCTCGGTACCTCTTTACACTTTAATATAGACAAGCGCTGGTGACCTAGCATAGAAAAGTGTCTCCCAAACAATGTATTCAGCAAGAGCAAAAGTGGGAACTCACCGAGAAATCGATCTCACGGCCTCTCGGCCGTCGGCCCATGCCACTGCCACTGCACTATCTCGCTTCATGTCTATGTTGAGAGAACCGTTTCGCAAATTTGGAGGGCAGATTTGAAATCAGCGTCCAAAAATACATCTAATAGTGCACAACTCATTACAAATGGCCACTTCGACCTGGGATCCTTCCCTTGTCAGTTCTATTGGATGAACATCTAAAGGCTCTTCCGCTCAAAGATGCGTACGGCGTTTTCTGATCTTCTTTTTCAGAAGTGCGGTTTAAAGCAACACCCCCAGATCGAGGTGGTGGGGTAGAAGCGGTCGATAATGAAACTGTGGATGCCGAGATGATTGTAAATGACAAAATAAACTAAGACAACGCTCTAAAGCAAGGACTCTCCTTGAGATAATTGACGGGGTAACGGACGAGTTGTCTAAACCAGCTTGCATTTCTTGCTGGCTCTCGTCCTCAATAGTTAGTACAGTTCACACGCAATCACGCAGGGACTACGCAGTCGCCGAGGACACGCAGTCACGTAATTCGTCCAAAGGCCAAGATTGGCGGCCTAAAGTAAGCTTTGTAAGACCCCAGCGCCGTTGTCGCGCACTTTGCGACGGCACACGGCTTTGCGCTACTCAATCCCACTCAAAGAATGATTTTTCGACTTCTGCAGGGGTGTTGCTTTAACACGTTGACGACAACGCGGGTTTCAGCTTTTTTGGCCGCGTGGTACCGGTGCGATTTTGCGAGTGCCGCCACCTCGGGTTATTCAAGTTGATCTTGAGTGGTAAATAAATAAAACGTGATTGTTACAAAATCAGATCAGTAAAAGTCAGCACGTAGAAGCTACCCAGGGATACAATACCAGAAATTCGATCACAAGACATAAAACGACAATGAAAAAGAAGAATTTGTCAGATTTGGCTGCAATCGACACAAAAACCATTTTAATCTTGATTGTTTCGACCAAACCACAAATCCTCTCATCCCTCAGGTTCCGTATTTACTTATACTGCTCTTGGAATCTTCACACTCATGAAGAGAAAAAAAACGAAGAAATAACCTAGCTGAATATTTTGTAGGGCTCATAAATCCTCTTCTAAGTTGGGGCATACGTGACCATTCTGCGGGCCGATATGTATGAAGGTATGCTAGAGTTCCTCCCATAGAATAAATACTGGAAACTATTATAAAAAATGGATCGCGCGTGCGCGGAATAAATGAATATTTTGGGTGCATGGGTGCAGGACACATATGTCAAGCGCTGTCCGTTGTGGCCTGCAAAGTGCGGGATGTATGTGTCCTGCGCTGTCGTCAACGTATAATGTTGGTGCTTCCAGCGAGAAGAAAAAAGTCTCTCGCTTGATTCCACCTCGAATCGTCTGCCTTACAGAAAGGTATTGGCTGTGACCTCTACCAGGCCCTCCAGATTTCATTGTCCTCAGAATGTGAGTTTAAGCGCCCGATAATGACACTTTTACCATCCAACCAGAAAATCTCACATCTCAGAAATCTTTAGCATTTCTCCACATCGGTCACAAAATGCCTTGAAGTTGGCTAGAGCGGTAGCAACAGGCGGCTCCCCACATAACCCGTTGAGAAAGTTCCCAGTCTTTATGCAACAGAAGGTTGCCCGCTATTTCAGCAATGTTCCCATACTGTACATTTGAGCAGTACAGATGCTGGGGAGATGTTCGAACACCGAACGCCCATCAGTCTGGGCATTACGAAAAATCTCATTGGCAAAGCAGTCAAAACGAGAAAAAAGAGCATATAAGACCTAGGGTCAGCTCGATTCCACTTTAAACAGTGACGCACATTGACAATGATTTTTCCCCTATACAACTTTTTGTTATAATCGTACCTGTCATAATCCATTATAGTGTTGAGTCTGTGAGCGATTGTCAGAACAGTGCTGTCTGAAAACTCTCTCCGAATTGTACGTTGAATAAGAGCATCTGTGCTCACGTCGACAGCAGCGGTCGCTTCGTCCAATACAAGAACACGTGTTTTCCGCAGTAGTGCACGAGCTAAGCACACTAGTTGCCGCTGACCCACACTGAATCAGTAAAAAATTTAGCTTACACAACTGTTAGAGATTAATTGCTGAATCGCCGGTTATTTACCTGATGTTTTCTCCACCCTCTGTAATTACGCAGTTCAACTGACCCTGCTGTTCCAAGGCAAAAGCCTTCAGGTTTGCCATTTCAAGAGCGCTCCATATTTCGTCGTCAGTGTAGTTACCAAACGGATCCAGATTAAAACTGCAACCGGAACAATGATGAAGCAGTGGTTCTAGAGACTAAAGAATCATCTACCGAAGTGTTCCTGAGAAGAGCACGGGATCTTGTGGTATGATTGTCAAATGGCTCCTCAAATCATGTAATCCTAGTTTGGTGATGTCTATACCATCGATGACAATTCTACCTTCATAAGGCTCTATCACACGGAATAGTGCAAGGGCTACCGATGATTTCCCTGCAAAATTGGTCGATGATTGTTTGACTAAACAGCAAACATCTTTGTTTTACCTGCTCCTGTTCTTCCCACTATGCCTACTTTCTC
The DNA here is from genome assembly GCA_002352805.1 of Teladorsagia circumcincta. Taxonomy (NCBI): domain Eukaryota; kingdom Metazoa; phylum Nematoda; class Chromadorea; order Rhabditida; family Trichostrongylidae; genus Teladorsagia; species Teladorsagia circumcincta. The sequence continues at coordinate 79,364 of KZ345409.1, forward strand.
ATGCGGTCCAATCCTAGCATTTAAAGACTTCACTACAAGGTCTAGTCCAGGTCGATACCTAAATTCAACATATGCTATGAAAACATGTAGCGAACGCTTAAACAGCAAAAACGAAGATCATGTGTGTCACATGTAGCAGCGTGAGGACTACCTTCCATTGAAAAAAACGCAAACAAAAAACAAAAAAAGACGTGCTTCAATGAAATAGTTGTATTGTCTCGACCTATATGTAGAATGATGCCGTAATGAGCTGAGGCATCAATCGATGCTGCCCTGTTCGATAACTCGAAATTTTTCATCTCTACATGTTCGGAATGCCTCAGTGAAACCTTTTATTTCTAAAGGGTGTCCCATAATTACTTGCGCCTATTTATTGTAGCGCCATTTAAACTTCTGAACAGAGAAC
>KZ345409.1:106790-119421 GCA_002352805.1 Teladorsagia circumcincta
AAATCAAGTGTCGAAATTTTTGCAAAACTTTTGGGACACCTTAATACAAAGTATGCATAGTCACACAACTGATAATCGGTGTAGTGAGGGTTAATTCTAAGAGCTCCTATTACCGCTCAATATTATTCCAACCCCTTCAAATAGTTTTGAGCGAACCCACATACGCAACTCTGCCTAAGAACATGAAGTGCATTACGTCAACTTCAGCATTACAATTTTGTTAATAAATCGTGGAAACTCATTTATACTGGGCGCTCGATAAAAACTCATATGCTGCTTCATGTCTAGCGGTCCCTTAAAAGGCGGAAGAAGCATTGATAAAGTTCTCAATACAGATGTTGCTTCGAGGAAAGCGTTTAGTGTGATCAATAATTCAAATATACAATAAAACGGCAACACGCATTGGATTTTTTACGGAAACTAGAGTTATCCCTCACCCGTCCAGTGTATACCCGCTCGGTATTGGCTGACTGACGATGATCTGTAGTTGCCGTTGATCCGATTCCAACTGCTGGCGGACGCCTCCTTCTATGCTGCTTTAACGTCGATGAACTGATATGACGCCGCATCAATACAGAGACAGTGGACATGTATGAAGTTCCAAGGACCTACAAATGGTATTCTTCGACAAGGGGATGTTCTAACAGGTTGGAATGCCTCTTTGTGAAAAAATTCACCATTAGTAGTGTGTTTGAGCGCTTACAATGAAACTGCTTTCCCAATTTGCAGAGCTTGACATTACCACAGTTTCGGCACTTACAAGGAGGGTCTTTCAGGTCGTGGCGCGCTTTTCGAAAACGGTTCCTCGCATGTGGTAAAGGCTCATGCGAAGAACATAAAACTATGATCCGTTTTTCCTTAACGCATCTGGGAACCTCAAAACAGTGGTGAAGATATGGTCAAAAGTTCAATTCCCCATGATGACAAATTTTTGCAATCAATGTTGGAGCCTCCAAATTGTCGCCTAATTACGAGGATGACAGACATGTAAATTGACGCTGGTGCCATTTGGACACAATTTGGAGGCGCCAACAAATATTGCAAAAATTAGTCACCACGGAGGATCGAACTTTTGACCATCTCTTCTTCACTATTCTGACCTTCCTAGAAGCGTTAAAGAAAAACCGACCATGGTTTTGCGTAACTCACATAAGTCTCTACTGAGTGCAGGAAACCATTTCGGAAAAACGCTCCATGTCCTGAAAGACCTCCCTGGTTAGTGATTCAAACAAAAGTTAGAAAGAACAGAAGAAAAAGAAAAAACAACAGAAAACAAAAGAAAAGAACAGAAGTTCACCCAACTATCCCACTAAGCGTTTGAGATTATCCTTATTTACAATTTACAATTACAGATGTTACCCTGTTGAACTAGTGCGATTATAGGTCGAGAAAATCCTCGAGAGGGGGTCGTATTTGTCGGGGTGGGTCTTTGGGGTCGTACTCGTGGGAGTAAGTACTATAAAATCAGTGGCATACGCAGAAAGGACTGAGAGGGTGTAGCGAAGCACGTTTTCGAAAGCTGTACAAAGGATGAAAGTGCACCTTTGCAAGGAATGGGGGCCACATGTGCTCACGCGCCTGCAAAAGCACCACCTCTATCGACCCCTGCTCCTTCGCCCTCAATACCTCGTTGAGGATGACACGTTGTTAGGGACGTTGTCGCAAAACGGCAATAGCGAAGTAAAGGCCTGGGCAAACGAAGAAGTTTCTTACGTTGTAGGAATTTTAAAATGTGTTTATTACAATACAGTGTTTGTTATAAGGTCACCATCGTGTAACACTTTTCAATCGATACTGCAACTCTGAGTGAAGGTCCGATGCATGGCCTACACATATACGAGATCAGACGATGACGTTTTCCCTTTTTCTAACTCTTACGTTGGAAGAACGTATTCTAGACTTATTACGAATGTTGTCAACGAATTAACTTGCAATGGTGAAAAAGGAAGAGAGTTTGTGAGCGGTCAAAAATCGTTCTCGATGGATCTGAACAGACCATTAGAAGCGCACACCTTCCGCTTTTCGAAATTGTCTTCTCTTCTCCAAGCCATTACATAATTAAAAAGATTTTGCCTTCTTTGTGGCAAAACTCGCACAAAAATTTCAGCGTTCTCCACGCTCGACAAGGTTCAAGAGACTCTATCTCTCCGTGTGGAGGGCTGCTACAGCAATCCTGGGACTCACCCCCTTAACTGACTAACATCTATTCTTTGTAGGTAGTCTGGAAGAAAATTAGACCTTAGGCATCAATAAGAGCTGCAGATGATACCTCATTTGTGCTAGAGAATCATAGAAACTGTTATGTGAAACCAACCGTGGAGGATGTGAAGCATGTGAAAGAAATAATACAAATACGCGTTTCCAGGATCTGATCCTTCAAGTAAATGTTTCCCGTATGCGCGCGATTCGTCACTTTCTGACACTCGCATCCTTCGCGTGCACGAGTGATGAAAAGTAGCAAAACCGTCAACAGATTCCAAATTAGAAGGGTCGAATCAAGACCCGAACCTTATTTGGAGGGTGGTATTGCTGCGACCACGTTCACAACACGATTTCACCTTGTTTTGAACCGTGTCGACTTCTTATTAATGTTGAAATTATCTTTATGTTGGTTTGGCCCCGCATTCACACACTGTCGCCTTTCGCGACTGTGGTCCCGGGCGCACCGAGCGCTTGGCCACTGCTGTGCTGCCTGACCGGTCGCGCTGCATATACCGACAGTAGGGACATGCTGCCCTACGGTCCCGCCTCCAGATGAGGCCACTTAAGTGAGCCGCCTCTGCCAGTCGGCGCGCTTCGCCCCCGTCCGGGAGGGGCGGCGCGATCGACCATATCCACACTGTCACAAGACTCATCGAAGTTTCACGGGAGCACAAGATGCCGCTCTGTCTTACGTTCATCGATTTGAAGAAGGCCTTCTATTCTGTGGAAACAGAAGCGGTCATCGAAGCCTTGGCAACCAGGGCGTCCCTACTCAGTACATAAGGATTCTTCATGAGCTCTACAGCAACTTCACGACCAGAATCTCACCATTTTACAAGGAGGTCATAATCGACGTCAAGAGAGGGGTTCGACAGGGTGACACCATCTCGCCCAAACTCTTCAGCGCCGCTCTCGAAAACGTGAGGCGTCGGTTGGAATGGGATGACATGGGAGTGAAGGTCGACGGTCGGCAACTACACCATCTTCGCTTTGCTGACCACGTCGTTCTTATAACGCCGAACATAGAGCAAGCGGAGCGAATGCTGACTGCTTTCGACTGTGCGTGTGATAAGGTCGCTCTGCATTTGAACCTGACCAAGAACATGTTTATGAGAAACGGACTGAATCCGAATGCCCCATTCACGCTCAACAGATCGAACATCTCTGAATGCTCCAGCTACATGTACCCAGGTCGGGAAATCAATATGATGAACGACATAGCTCCAGAGCTGAGCAGGAGGAAAAGAGTGGCATGGGGAGCGTACAAGAACATCTAGGGAGCAGTGAAGAAGACGAAGAACACCCGGATCCGTGCCCACCTCTTCGATCCCGCAGTTCTTCCTGCCCTAACCTACGCCTCAGAGAATTGGACTCTGCGCAGGCAGGACAAGCATGCGGTCAGCGTTATCCAACGCGCCGTTGAGAGGACGATGCTTGGAGTCACCCTATACACGCAAGTGCAGAGGGGAATCCGGAGGTCCGAACAACGTCAACGATCGAAGATCAGGGACGGTGCCGTTTCCGCCAAAGGATCAGGTGGGCCGGACACGTCATGCGATTTTGTGATGACCGTTGGACCAGAGCGGTTACCGACTAGATCACTCGGGACGTCTAACGAACACCTGGACGACCGCTGGCCCGTTGGTCAGACTTCTTCACGAAAGCTCTGAACGGAAGGAATGAAACGCCTCGCGTCCCTCGAGCGAGGAGGGCCCGCTGGACAACTCTAGCACGCGACAGGAACGAATGGAGACGTTGCTGGCGCCCGCTCGAGCAATTCGATGATCAACGGAAAGACAGGTGATACAGGTGATACCCGCGGTTCGATTTTGCTCAAACAATGAATGACTTCTTTAAGGAACACCATGAGAACGAGTCGTTCGACTCCCAGATTTACGCTCGTCGAAGTGCTTGTTCTCCTCTGTTGACAGTCCTGTTCTGAACGCAATGAAACCTTCTTGACGATGCTGCTTCTGCTTCAACGGGCGCGTGAAGTAGAGCCTTTCATTCCAAACTTTGGATTTTTGTTGTGTCATTTTCGCGACGTAGGAGTTGCATTTTAGTGCAAGAATTTTATATTGGCCAAATTGGCTCCTCAATGGGCTGCGGGAGCCTCATCAGCACCTAAATGATATATAAAACAAGAGGCACCAAAATTTTATTTCAAAAGAATTCCAAAGGTTCACAAAAGATTTTTCCATTGCTCGAAAGAGTGCCAGAACTTCAAAAACAAAATAGCAATCTGGAGAAAATCCTTTAGAAATCTTCGCGATATTTTGATGTATAACACCTCCCTCAGGCCAAAGAATTCAGGCCTGAAATACATTGATATTAGCTGGTATAAGTAAGTTAGTGCTCCAAACCTACATAGGTACCCACATATGTTTACCACTGCCGGGTAGAAAGCTGCCCATACGAGAGCCGCGCCTTTGGTGTAGAGAGAAGTGACTTACCCTTCACCCACTGCTTAAATAGTAGCGGATGAACTGTGACGGTCATTGCAAGTAATATTATTGTAAGAGCCTAGAGGTTCAAGAGAAAAGAGATGACACGTGTACGAAGCTCATACAGAGGCATTCCAGATCAAGAGATAAGCGGCGAGCACGAGAGGGTGGAGCGAATACGAGGAGATGGAGGGACAACGTCCGCCTGCACGCCAGCTTCCAGCATTCTTCCTGCGCTACATCTATTCACGCTTTTCCACCGTATTCGTATTGGTCCAGTAGACAATAAACTGAATCTTTGTGTTTGTTTGTACTATGCCAAGAAAGGAATACTGAAGGGATCTAGCTGGTAGCGGCGAGGGCGACCCCGAGCACTTTTCTTTCCTTCGAAAGGGAAAAAGTAAATTAAGAAGCTTCTCTTCTCACACTCCTTACTTTACTAAGATTGGCAACTTCGTTTGCCGAAGATATAAATCAACCCTGGCCAGGTTGATGTTGTCTTCAAAAGGTTTTTTTGTTCACTCTCTTCCCGCACTTCTCTCATTTTGTCTCCCTTTCTCAATTTCACAGCTTGTTCGCCAATTCTATCTTTTTTCTGTATAAGTATGTGGGCCGGTTCAATAACTACTCTCTTCTGCTTTTCTTGTCCCTCACTCTTCTTCGTTTTGGAGACCTGAGCAACCATGGGCATGCCCCCGCTAGGGAAATAGTTTCTCTTGCGATTATCCCCGTTCCTTCCCCCTCGCAGCTTCCCTCCGGTGGACGCCTAACATTCCACATCCTCAAGGGTCAATCGAAGGAATACTGTACGTAATTACCGTAGTAATAGAAGTTCCTTTCGTCTTCTCTTTTCACTATTAACAATTTCATGATTCCCTTCTCACACCATTTGTTCCGCTCCTTAATCTTTTTAGTGGACCAGTGGTCAGCCATCTGAGTTTCATGGAGCGAGATTTTCCCAATTTCTTTTTGATGGGCTGCGCGCATCTCAGCTATTTACTATTGGAGGATACCCGGGTTGTGTTTCTTCAATGTAGACGCGTCTTGCATAGAATAGGGTATGGCGTGCGAGGAATAAGGATTGAGTTGTGTGCACAGAAGGGGATACGATAGACTTTTCCCCATAGCCCCGAGCAACCGTAACGTAAAGTCGGTAACTGATACAATGGCAGGCACGCATTCAAAACGGCCGATATTTTGACGAAGGTGCACCATTATAGGATCCATGATGCGACGTTATTTATCTATAGTAGGTCCTTATTTCCCTTTCCATCCTATCTTTTATCTTTCCTTTTGGTCTAAGGCAACTTTTTTTGACTAGTTATAATGCCTTCATTCCTAGGAAGCTCAGCGAGCATGTTTTCGTTTTCGCGAGACGCGATGTTGCCGTTTTTGTGCGCGCCGTGAATGCCACAAAGACTTCGCAGGCTCCCACGGCTAGCGGCAGAAGCAGCCTAAAAACATAAGGTTACGGTAACGTGCCTTTTCAACAGCTGCGACGCCCCTGCTGGCAGCTTATCGGTACCGATTATGCCAGCGCTAGGAGGGGACCATTCATCGATTTTAATTTTGATTTTAATTGATGATTGATTTTAATTTTTGTGACACCGTCGGTGGGAAATCCTTCCAGCTCCCAGCGCTCCAGAATACTCTTCTTTTCTCCTCCCACTCAAATATGTCTTGGTATATAACCGCAAGGCCTCAGTCGTGAAATATTCGCTACGCTTATGCCAGTTACGCGTAGCGTCGCTAACTCCTCTCTTCTTGGGTCATCGACCCAGCAGTATGACTCCAAGCCGGCGAAGCCGGACCCGGACTTGACGATGGCGTTGCCACCCTTCGAGATTCCCGAGCCACTGCAGCGTTTCTGTCTTCAAAGATCAACGAAGGCAAGACCGCATTGACCCAGCGGTTGAATGAATCCTTCGCCGCGGTGGGCCAACGACTGGATAACCTCCCTTTGGCGCAATATTCCAACCAGACTCTCACGACTCGCGCATAACCGCTTTTACCGGCTACGATAAGGATGGAGGGCAATTCTCAGTGTGGTTGCGCCGCTTGGGAGATATTATGCGCATGCGTCCGGTACCACTCTCCGATGAGCAGCAAGCTAACTTTTTAGTAGGCCACCTCGAGGGGTAGCACGCGAAAGTTGAAGAACTTGACGCCAATGCGCGAAAATCTTTCTCTGCCATTGTCTCCCACCTCCGTTCCTTCTTTGAAAGCCCGCAGCAGCGGTGGTCCGTCTTTGTTGCGATGGCGATTCGTTTTCCTCAGGCCAGACACATATACATTGGAGACGTCCATCAGCTCCAACCCCACCTACGCCGTCCTCGTTCTACATTGGCTGCACGAATGGGAGCTAGAGGTGTAATGGACTACTTTCAAGCAAGAACATTCCCCTTGCGCCATTGGGGATGACCTTCCGGGCCCACCCCGCCTTGAATGAGCTCCCCAACATGCTGGTTTACGAAGGTACACTTCTCAACGGCACACCACCCAAACGACGCGGACTCCTCATTCGGAACCTATACCTCCCAAACCCCGTGTACCATTCGTCTTAGTCAATGTTCAGGGTCGCTCTCGAACGTCCCATCCCTTATCGCATTACAACGACGAGGAAGCCCAATGTTGTCAAGATATCGTACGAGGACTGCTGTCACGAAATATCCCGGCACCATCGATAGGGATCATAACTTTCTGCAAAGAACAATCTTCTCGTCTTCGCGATTATGCCCACCGACAAGTAATAGTTCTGCACACAGTTGATTCTGTGCAAGGAAGGGAAATGGATGTAGTGATTGTCCTCACCACCCGCACCCACATCGATTCTTCTACAGGAGAATTCCTCAATGACATCAAGCGTTTGAATGTGGCCCTGACGAGGTGCAAACACGGCCAGTTCAGCTTGGGTTATCTTCGCAACCTTGGAACGTTGCCACATTGGAACCAGATCCTGCAGTGGGCGTATCGCAAAGCCGTGGTAATTGAGGCCTCCGAGCTGGAAGAAGTATTCGAATAAGAGGTCGAACCCTTCCTCTCTTTTCTTTCCCCCAATATTCTTCCTTACTTCATTTATCTTCTTTTTCTTCATTTACCTTACATTTACTTTTTTTTCCTTTTCCCCTTTTTTATGATCCTGGCCTTCACCTTTCGTTTCTATTGAACCTGTGCTTTATTATCGTCTGAGGACGGACGTATTTAGGAAAGGGGGAGGTGTAAGAACCTAGAGGAACGAGATGACTCGTACAGTACGAAGCTCACACAGAGGCATTCCAGATCAAGAGATAAGCGGCGAGCACGAGAGGGTGGAGCGAATACGACGAGACGGAGGGACGACGTCCACCTGCACGCCAGCTTCCAGCATTCTTCCTGCGCTACATCTATTCACGCTTTTCCACCGTATTCGTATTGGTCTAGTAGACAATAAACTGAATCTTCGTGTTTGCTTGTACTATGCCAAGAAAGGAATACTGGGGCCGGGTGCAGCAAGCCCAAACTAGGGGATGGGTTCCCAAAACCCTGCATCTCTGGACTCTGCCCCTATTCTTAAGCACGAGAGTTGCGTCATCGACAGAGCAGAGACGTAGAGTTTTGGGTACCCATCCCCTAGTTGGGGCTTGCTGAACCCGGCCCGTGAAGGGATCTAGCTTGATAAGTTACGTGGCACTGTTCACGTAGTTAGTTTAGTGATTGTAAAGCGTCACGTAGTTCGTCCTTACTATTTATTTCGGATGACATTTTTCTCATTTCCAGTGCATCCAGTAGTTTCCTTTCAAATTCGATCGAATGCCAAGGATGCGGGCAAAAGTATGTTGGGGAATTACAGAGACCTCTCTACAAACGTTTGGATGAGCACCGAAGGGCGTTGCACAACTCATTCTCCTATCCTAACACCAGCTTCTCCAAGCATCGCACCAAGAAACACGCTTATGGAGAAGCCCCCTCGTGGACCATCAAGGTGTTACATCGCTGTGTAGAAAACCCGGTGGAAAGAAAATTATTGGAGGTACTGGAAATAAGAAAAATATCACCCGAAATAAATACAATAGTAAGGACGAACTACGCGACGCTTTACAATTACTAAACTAACTACGTGCACAATGCCACGTGTTTTTAATATTACTTGCACTGACCGTCACAGTTCATCCGCTACTATTTAAGCAGTGGGTGAAGGGTCAGTCATTTGTCTCTACTCCAACGGCGCGGCTCCCGTAAGGGCAGCTTTCTACCCGGCTGTGGGGTAAACATGTGGGTACCTATGCAGGTTTGGGGGGAGCACCAAGTCACTTATATTTTATTTATTTATTTATTTATTTCATGTGTCGATAGACGCGCTCCGGTAACGCATCAGTATCAGTTAGGAATAAATCAAAGAATTTTGTGTAGGAACAACTGACTTAATAAAATCAAAGTCACATCTGAGCGCAAAACAAGCCATAACAAAAAAACAAGTTTTAGAACAGGAGAATAAGGAAAAGAAAAAGAAACAGTGAATGAATATAAGCCGCGTCAAAACATGAAACTCATCTCAGCTAATATCAATGTATTTCAGGCCTGAGGAAGGTGTTATACATCGGAATATCGCGAAAATTCGAAAGGGTTCTCTTCAGAAAGTTTTGGCATTCTTTCGAGCAATTGAAAAATCTTTTGTGAACTTATGGAATTCTTTTGAAATAAAGTTTAGGTGCCCCTTGTGTTTTATAATAATAATGACTGCCCAACCTTCCAGCAGATATTCGAGTACATCACCGAAATTGTTCCATCACACAAATCACGGACGCTTCTTTACGTGAATGTACGCTTTCGGAAGTGATTCAAGCTATCCATAGCTTGCTCAACACGGTCATCTTCTTACTTTTTTGTCGAGAAGTACCCTTTCCCGAAAGTGATTACCCCAAACACAGAATCCCTTTTTCTTGAGTTTGTGTACAGTCTCAGCACTGGCAACCTGTACCGTTTGCTCGCTCCGATCGGAAGCATGCCGGGCTGCATCCCAACTTTACCGCATTGGACTTGCTGAACTATCCCAACATTTGTGCGCATTTCTTTCACTAGCTAGCCAATGCATTTTTCTCGGGGAAAAGCACATCTTCACTCCAAATCACGGACATTGCTTTCGAAAAATGAACCGCTTCCCATCATCCTCCTGTCTAAAGCGGTTTTGTTGTCATTCGCTCCTCACTGAATTGATAGGCGTGAAAAAATGTAAAAAAATCCATAACTCCGCACGAGAAACTGTTTGCAAATTTGGAAAGCGGTTTCAAAATAAGAGTTCGAAAACATATCTAACGATGTAGCGTGTTTTTGAAATGGCCGCCTAGAACTGAGCGCTTCTTTGATGAATGCACCAACCGCATCAGTAATGGGGGATTCAGCGATAGTCTCCTCGTAGTCCGAATCATCGGTGTATGCTGAAATTCGTGAGCTGATCTAACTCAAATGATTCTTTATGAAAACATCTCTTCTACTACCTTCTTCATAGTCATTGTCAACCAAACTTCTTCGCTTCTTTTCTTCTTTTTCACATTCCTCTAATAGAGCTTGCAAGGCCCCCGCTTGCATCAAGTCTTCGTAGTTTCCCTCATGTTCTATTTTTCCATCTGAAAGCGTAAAGCATGGAGTTATTTACATATTACCTTCGAACGACTCGTCATGAAGACTGGGAAATGCGAAATTTTCCCATTGAAAAGAACACTGTGACAGGAAAATTGAGTATATTACAAAGCGAGGTTCCTCAGAGTACCATACTAGTTACTAACAGAGCGCTTCGTTTGTCTATTGTTCTGTCACTGTAGCTGTCACAAAAATCGATCTTGGAGATCCGCCCTGAGAGACCGGATCAAGTGGGATGGGTGCGCCATATTTCGAAAAGTACAAAACATATGTCAGCTAAGCGGGTCTCGCCCACAGTGAGCGGCGTACATCAAAATAGAAAAAACTAAGGGCCAGAATCCCGAATTTGCTTCTAAAGCAGCCTGAAAGCCAAGCAAAATAGGTGAGGTGTGAGCCAGATTGAATTAGGGAGACACCTTCGGTGGGGTGGGGGGGGAGGGGCGTTCTCTAAAAAAAGCGATGCTCAGTGAAAAATTCATAGCCGAGAAAGCCTACAACCTATATTTTTCGATGTCAGTTGACATTTAGCAATCGTGGCGGGTAAGATTTTTCTTCAAAATAACATTACCCCCGGCGATCCACTGACAAACGGTTTCCGAACTACGCAAAAATGACGAGCATAACCATATGAAGACATATACAGTTGATTAAAATTATGAGTTTTCGTGAAGAAAATAGAAAATGGAACGTGGACCACCTCATGGAGTGGTTACATTCAGCTTATTCTACAGAGCGTCTCCAAATGATACAGCCACCTAAAAATTGTTCAAAATCCCGTGTTCCACAAACTTTCTGAAGAACTATCCAACGGGAAAAATGTGTCAAATTCGATCGCGGATTCGAAAATCAACACGAAATTCCAGGCTGAAAATGCCAAAAAATTTTATGCCAATTTTTCCAGCATTGATCGCTCTTCCTATGTCTCCAAATGATACAGCCACTCGCAGTTTCTTCGTTGGATCATTCCAGCTTGATGAAACTGATTGGCAGTCATCAACTTTCTTTTTTTAGCTCATCGCAAAAGGAAAGCAGCAATTGGAATTGAACACGGGTAAATCGTTGGGAAAAAGAAAGAGTAAACGCCAGGTAGTCACACTGCGCGGAAATTCAATCGGATCTGCTGAATGACCAACAATTTCTTTTTACATAATGTGGGAAATGGAACTGAGAAGGGCTCTAGAGATTCACCTTCGCTTTTTGACCCAGATAAAGGCATCACTATTAGATAAGATAATATGTCCAATAATAAATTAAGTTTAAAAGAAGGCTCAACTTTTGAGCACCCAATTTCATCAATGCGTGCTCGAAAGTTGAGCCTCTTTTAAACTCAATTTATTACTGGGCAGCAATTGGTAAGTACTCAAAAACTTCCAATCTCGTCCTTCAATGGAAAGTGAGGAAGACAGTGTTCCTGAAAAGAAATCGTCGAAAGAATCCAGCCACTTTGCTGGAAAAGAGTAGCTAACACAACCGAAAGAAGATCATCTCTTTGGCTACTAACATTTTCTTCGCTGTCTGCTTTTCCTTTGTGTTTTTCCATACTTATGGAAAAAATTTTCTAGGGAAGAGCCATTTGGAACAAAAGGTGTTAAAAGAATAGCAGACAGGAAGCAGGAAGTGACAGGTCGAAAATGGATCTTCCTCCGCTTGGCTCGGTTAAACTTTCCCTGAAAAAAGGTATCGCTTTTCGCAATGGTATCCTTTCAGAAACAGTGCCATTTCCACCTTCCGCTAAAGAACGACCTTGAAACTTCTTTGGAAGATACCATTTACTAACTAGTAATAAATTAAGTTTGAAAGAAGGCTCAACTTCCGAGCACGCATTGATGAAATTGGGTGTTCGAAAGTTGAGCCTTCTTTTAAACTTAATTTATTACTGGGCATATTATCTTATCTAATAATGATGCCTTTATCTTGGTCAAAAAGCAAGGAGAACTTCTAGAGCCCTTCTCAGTTCCATTTCCTACATGATGCAAAAAGAAATTGGTGGGTACTCCGTAGATTCGATTGAATTCCCGCGCAATGTGACTACCTGGCGTTTACTCTTTCTTTTTTTTCCTACGATTCGCCCGTGTTCAATTCCAAAAGCTGCTTTCCTTTTGCGATGATCTAAAAGAATAAAGTTGGTGTCTGCCCATTAGTTTCATCAAGCAGTAATGAAATCCAACAAGGGAACTGCGAGTGGCTGCATCTTTTTTAGAGACGTAGGAAGAGCGATCAATTTTGGAAAAATCAGCATAAATTTTTTGCCATTTTTAGCCTGGAATTTCGTGTTGATTTTCGGATCCGCGATGAATTTACACAATTTTTCCGTTGGACAGTTTTTCAGAAAATTTGTGGAACACGAGATTTTGAACAATTAAGTAGTA
>KZ345410.1:97393-107635 GCA_002352805.1 Teladorsagia circumcincta
AGTGGACGCTTCTACTCTGGGTTGCGCCATGCACTCGTTTGTGGTTGATAGTTGGAGAAGAACTTGGATGTTCTGCCTCTCAGCTATCTATTGCAACGTTGTCCTTTATGAATACGACCCCCCCCCCTTCGGTTGGTCAAATACGACCCCCCTCGTTGGACTTTGTCCAACGGACGGTTGACCCTGCCCCCAACCCACTTAGCACCGAGAGAAGTCACTTGAAATGCCTGGAAAGCTGAAATGAGCAACTTATTACAGCGTCTCGTTACGTCATAGCGGTGAACTCCAGTCCCCACGGACATTATGCAACTACTATGTATACACGAAAGATCGGAGTGCCCACCCGACTAACATTGTCGCAAAATGGTAACAATAAGAAAAAACGCACCGCTGCTGCAGGTCTCGATTCTGTTCGAGCAGCGACTGACCGATCTTGGCGGCGATCTCGAGATCACGATCCTTCTGCGAACACTAATCGATAAATCAATACAAGGCACAGGTAAACTGGTTCGTTTCATTGATGTGGGGGAGTTCATAATATCCGAGGGATTAAGAAAAGACACTATGAAATAAAGACATCGTGTTTTGAATGGAGACCAATAAAAATATAGGTGCTGAACGGATAACATCCATAAGGGGATTATGTTAGCGCAAGACTGGTTTCTACCCGACTAGATTTGGAGTTTTCAACTCAGGTGGAACCAATACGGATTACGAAAATCTCAGAGGAACTGAATTCACTGGCAGTGATAGTTACAGGGCCGTTGTGACGTGTGAGCCTGGGTGAAACTCGGGTTGGAGGGTGCACGCGGCTGCGCGGCGGTCTGTTCGCCTGCTCCTCTGCCACATGATGGCAAAATAGCGGCCGACGCAGCAGGGTTAATAACGGTCGAGGAGTTCCTCGACTATAGCTCTCTGCTGTGCGAGAATAGTGGCGAGAGTTAATGTACGCGCGGAGGGCTCAGACGGCTCGCGTGTGGCAAGAGTGAATGTCGGCGCGGGAAAGCGTGAAAGAACAGGCGAGAATCTTCGAAAAGCCGTTGTCGTTTCCTGGAGCGATTTTCACCCTGCGACCCCGTGACTAAACCTTGTGGGGGGGGGGGGCAGACGAACAACCCCCCGCGCCGCCGCGTGGTACCCCCAACCCGCATTTCACTCGTGCCTGCGTGAAAGTAGACCACAGAACCCCCATGCCTTGGGCTTCACCAAGTCTTGTTGTTGACCAATGCGCTGGGAGTGGGAGCGACATGGCCCTTACTACTCGGCGACGGACAAGTGATGGAGCGATCGAGATCACAAGGAGTGGGGGTGGAGGGAAGCCGTATTGGGTGCGGTTCGCTAGTACAGGAAGAGACTTTTCTGCTTTTCCGCGAAACTTTTTGAACTTCACCGTGCAGGAACCCTAGATCCACTCTTGAGGAGTGGCGGAACTGGAATCCTTGCAGCGGAAAGAGTTTCGCAACCGAAAAGCGAAAAAGTCTTTCGCGACCGAAAAGCGAAAAAGTCGCTTCATGTTGCAGCGAACCACACTCAGTAGTATTTCGCTCTTGGAAGAGGAGATGTGTTTATGGCCGACGTCAGAATTTGCGATCGAGGGATTCGCTGCGTCCGCGGTTGCGTTGCGGTACCAGTCAATGGAGCAATTCGTTGCCCGCGACGCGACCGCAGACCTAGCGAATAGGTTGATTCTCAAAGTCTGACATCGGCCTAATGGATCCGGCAGCTGATTTATGGAAGTTGGTAAAAATATTGATCAGATTAGGAATTTTGGTAGAGTTTTTGAAAGTTGAAGAAATTTCCTCGGAAATTCTAAAAAATTCCGGGAATTCCCCTGGGTGAATTTTTCAGAGAAAAAAACAATTAGTGGCTTTTCCGGTTCTAGGGGATCAGTTATCACCCTTCCGCAAAAGTTTGGTCCGGCTCTGCCCCTCAAAGCCGTCCTACTATGTTCTCAAGACACAAATTTTCACTAAGTTTTATTAGTGAAACAAGTCACAAAAAACAAAAAAAATATTAAGGGATGAGGGACCGGGGGTAAGCCACTGCTCGCAGTGGCGCTCCAGAGCAGACTGAACTCTACCGATATGCTATACTGACCATCCACGTCAGTGGACGTGGCTAACATGTTTCTACAGGTTAAACGGATCTCAACACGTTAACACGTGTTCCCCGACAAATTTTACTTCAACACTAAAAACGTCCTGTTCTTCTAGGAATGCGATCCGTTCAATCTGCCCAGAGACTTTTTGCAGCTCTAATGTTTCTGACAGACAGTTGACTATGGTGAACCTCATATACGCCCCCGCCCCCGCTTTTCTCCCGTAAGTCGCAATTTGGCCCAGTATTCATCGGTTCGAATCGACCAAACGAATGGTTGACCCTGGATAGGACTTGTTACGAAATACAGTCATTTGAATGCTGAATTTCTTCTACACTTGCTTGGCCTGTTGCCGAATAACAATGTGTTCATTAAAATGAACTGGTATTGCCCGGGTCAACCCTGTCCGGGTAAGCTTATTGGAAGGGTTACTTCGCCCGACGGTATACCTTACGATCCAGAATCTGTAAAAGCTGACCTGCATGAGTTTCTCGTAGATACAGTCGATCGTGGACGTCGTGTTGGTCGTCGTCGTAGCCCTCGTCGCCCCGATGGCCTCGGTTGACATCCGTGGACGACTTGCCGTCTTCTCTGAAATGACACGAAAAACTGGATTCGCCGATTAACTTCGCATCACGTCACTCTGATAACAACAATGGAACGTATTTCTCAATGTACAATAAAAATATTTAAGTGTGAAATGAGAAACGTCGACTTTTTTTTACCATTTTTTTTCATAGAATAATTTTGAAGGCCCGTCACGAAAAAATAATTCCAAAACCAATAGAGTTAGATTGAATGATTTGTCCCAAAGGTCCAGAGAAACACTTCTATAGATTCTTCTAGGAACGGCTCCACTATATTAACTTCATAGAAAATGCTAAAAAGGTACTACCGTACTGAAATGAGAAGACTAAAAAAACGTGAATTTGTTCTTTTGTGATCAAATAATGCTAAAGCACCCTAAACTGGTTTCATGAGTAATCATTACTCAATAACGAATACGGTCAAATTTTTAGTGTTCTCGGAAAATAACCAGACTTTCTCGTCTAGTTGAGGTGCGAAGATGACGTCATAGCAGAAGATGTGATTGGAATGACAAGCGATTGACAGCTATTGCTACGCACCTTGTTTCCCGCGGTGGGACATGTCGTAAGTGCAGATTAAGTAACAGACGTGGCGTCAGACAGCTCCACGAGCATACATGTAATATTTTTCGATTTTCATGGGCCGTCCCGAATGAAATTCTGGATCCGCAATTACGACATTGCTGCCCGCAGGAAACAAAATAAATGTACAGTCCTGCAACAATTTTCGAACTTTTTCGGGCAGTTCCACCTGTCTGGTAATTAATTGCACCTCATAAGAAGGAGGTCCATATTCTGTTCACCAGTGGTAATTTACCACGCGCTGAGACGAATTGGCATGCGGCCTATATTTGATATACAAAACAATTTCAAATGTACAGATTCAATTTTAAAGATTCGTATTCGGGTTTAAAACACTGAAACCGCGCCCCAACTCCTTTCAATATCCTACAATACCCGGGCCAACAACCGTGCTCCATAAAACAATCGAAGAGCGGAAAAATCCAGAAAGTACTTGAGGGAAATCCAAGAAGCGGAGCATCCAAGATTTGAGTCGAAATTTCCGCCGTCTTTTAGGAACAGTTTGGTGTGAAGAGATATAGCTCCAATTGGGAGAAGTGGGTGCTTGCATACCCAATTGTGTTCCACTCGAAGCGACGCTAGGCCACATTTAGCGAACAGCAACAGGTGACCATGCACCTTATCGCCGACTCAGTATATGTATGCAATCAATCACGATCGGCACAGCGCTGGGTGCAAGACAAGTGCACGGCGCACTCCAATAACCTTCGCTTTGAAAGGAAAGCAAAGGGCACGTTTGCTCTTTCTTCTCTGCCACCCTTGGATTTGAATCTAGCCTCACTGAATTATTATGAAAATGACAAAATTCCTCAAATTTCAGATTATCTCGGGTTTTCGATATGTTTGTTTATGTATAGGAATAATAAATAAATAAATATATAAATAAATAAGGGTCCGAGCGAACGGAACTAGAACTACTGCTAGTGAATGAATAAATAAATATAATAAAAAATAAATAAATTTGCAAAGGGAATCACACCGAACGAAAATGATGCTATAATTTATCTTATGATCAAGTAGAATAATAAATCAATATGTAAACAAATGTTGTAATTGTGTTCATGGCAACCACCAGAGAAAAGAAAACTGGAGCGAAAAAAGCCGAAATAACGATAGTTCATTGGGAAAGCTAGAAACTCAACTCACTGGACAAATGAAGGTAACAATTGGATTGAATTACTAATCATCTATTTTAATGAGACTTATTAGAGGCTTTTCGAGCCCAGGTGATCGACGAAAGAACAAATAAAATGGCTAGATTGGTAAATCGGCTCAACATAAATTCCGTACGTGCATTTATACGAAGGCCAAATTGGTAAATTGGTAGCACAATCCTCCCTAACGCTCAAAAAATCGTCTGATAGGGCATAACAATTTTTTTCTCATTCTGAAGTATTCGTTCACGGGTTCAATTAGTATTAAAGAAATGTAAGACATGAGAGAAGCACTGACGATGACTTTGGTAGTAGCAAATAGCATCGCTCAGTGATTCAGCAGAGTAATGAGAATGGAGTATCGAATACAAGCCATGTATGGAATGCTGTGATGACTCATTACCCACCCTGCACCCGTTTACGGGATTTTACAGCCTACCAGGCCAAGACCACATGCCACTCGACCTCTAGTCCTTGTCATCAAGCACGTTACAATATTCCAATAACCGCCAGACCGTCGAGAATTTGGCCCAACAGGTCACATCACTAACAATGGCGTCAGCTCACAAGTGGTTAGGCCATGAGATTAATATCCCAGCTAAGGCAACAGGACCAGGAATGCCTCCAAGGGATCACTTGGACGAAGCGATTCGCCCACGCATCTAACCCGGGAATTTTTTACAGCTAATTAAAACCTTATTGGATATTTCATCGTCTAATGGGGCTGAAACTGGGTCACGAAAGAAGGATTCTGCCAAAAAATCCTCCGTCTAGGAAATTCACTAAAAAACTTCAGCACATTCGCTTGTCTGCCTTTAAATTTCAATTTCTCAAATAAAACTGGCTAGGCTGTAAAAGAAACACTGGTGTTCAAAACACTGAACTGAACATACAATACAGAACTTAGTGAGTTGAGCCATTGGCTCAAACGGAGAAGAAAAATCCACTTTCACTGAAACTCGGGATGCGCCACGCAATTCACTCTCACCCAAAATTGCATTGTATTTGAATGCGGATGGGGAGTTTACCTTGTCTTGAAGTGAATATTACAGTCTAAAAGAACAATTGTTTCTAAATCAAGGATACTTTTACTTAAAAACAGCTTCGAATTCATAATGGATAGACCATGGCAAGCTTCTGGCGAGAAGAAGGACAGATGGAGCCTCTACTCATTAAGCCAGTTACCCGTAAATCTCACTCATCAGGCGCTGTTGTATATACTCATTAGCTGCCTTGTGCTGTTAATTAGCCACTGAATACAATCGGAAAAAGATTTGCATGAAAACAAATCTTCTACAGCAATATTCCGAAGGTAACATAATTTTCTACGGGGTATACTAGCTTGGGGAATTGCACAGACTGGCGCCAAATCTAGTGCTGGTGCTGTAGTAGAATACCAAAAGAGGAGGAGATAAAAGAAAGATTTCTCTGCAAACACCTCAACCCATGCCCCCGCCCCTCCCTTACGTTTGATGTGCCCAAACCAATCCACATTTTTAAGTCTTCCCAGTAGAAGCCCAGTTGTCACTTTTCAACTGACTCCACAGACATGTCAGATCGCGCCTAAATAGGGAGCTCTCACCCGGGTCGTTGAGGTCTCGACCCGCCAGTGCTTCGCTGACGTGAAAGTGGAATGTCCGAAGGTAATCAATTGTCCATAAAACCAAGTGCGAAAACCTTGAACAGGTTTCATAGAACACGTTCAAGCCATAGGTCTAAAAAAACGTGCGCGGGCGTAAAATTTGGTCACGCACTCTACAGTATATCATCTTTTATTTATCACTTATGGTTGCTATATCGATGGTGGGCCCGTCTGGAGTTTCGCAGGAAATTCGTTACTGGGAAGATTAGGAAGTTTCTGAAAAATTGACTTTCATGTAAATCAGCTATGAATTAGATTGTAGACGTAGATCTTACCCGCTGCTTTCAAAAACGAAATGCGCTTTCAGTGCGGACCACACACTGCAGGTGACGACGGCCTCCACAAAATGTAATTGTTTTCTGTAAAGCGTCGATGCGACGATTGACCTTAGCTTCTCCCCGTGTAATAGCCGGTGCATTTCTTCTTTTGTGTTTCTCAGTATTCAAGGTCAACTTTCTTAGAAAAAAGATTCATTACAAAAAATTAAAAGGGATATGGGCGTGGCGAAAAGTCACTGTGAAATGTGCGAGTTTGACTCGTAAATGAAATGGCACAGTCCATTTCTAAGGCCCATTATGGGCTGGCTAGAAGGCGGACCTGCAAAGACGCTCATTAGTGGGCGGGCGAAAAGGGGCTTGGTCCAAAGCGCTGCCAGCGTCCTTTCACCAATGGGCGTCGTTGCCCTCGGCCTTCTAACTAGCGTGAAATGTGTCTTTAAGGCCGCGCATAGCTACAAGAAATGATGAGCTCGAGAGAAGCAGTTGCAGTGAATTTCCTGTTCAAATCTGACTAAGGCTTACTTATAACTAACTAATAATTAATAAAAATGATGAAACCCACCGAACAAGGCCACATTGGGAGTCAATGCTGGTTTGGACGAATTGAAACGTAACTTCATATGTACTGCTTCTTTGATAATCAGGTTATGATCGGTTATATACGTAACGGTTGACACTCCCACAGGTGAGAATGGATTGCTATCACATGACCGCTTGGGCATCTCTACGGAAGCCTCTACCAATCCATCATCCTTCTACGTCCGGTTTTTTCATTTCTGGCAATCTTCAGCAATAATGGTTGGTGAAAATATACTGCCACTCGAATTCTTGATTCGTGTGGACTGCGAATTACTTGAACTTTCTTATGTGGTCCTGCCACGAACGGTTAGAGAGCAGGCGATTACAGAACGGGTAGAAGCGCTAGGACTAAGCCCTGAAGAGGATGTTGACCCGCGAGATAGAGCAGGAAAAGCATCCAATTGAGGCGGTTCGAAGGACCTAATTCAAGTATTCCGTCGGCCGTAGAGTGCGCCAGGCAGCTGATTTCAAGCAAGAATTGCTTGGGCTATTATAATTCCTCAAATGCCAGTTTCTTAACTCTTGTGAGTTGCACTTCTGCCTCAAGATTGTTAAGGTGGAAGATTGAAGCTTATCTCTGCTCCCAAGTCACCGATACCGCGACCGAGCGACCGAAGTGTCCTTTCAGGTAACGACCCCAGAGAACGCGCACATGTAGAGTACCTACACGTGTCCTTCGAATTATTTAGGTTGATTTTGATTGAATTATCG
Source organism: Teladorsagia circumcincta (assembly GCA_002352805.1). Classification (NCBI taxonomy): domain Eukaryota; kingdom Metazoa; phylum Nematoda; class Chromadorea; order Rhabditida; family Trichostrongylidae; genus Teladorsagia; species Teladorsagia circumcincta. The sequence continues at coordinate 105,025 of KZ345410.1, forward strand.
CAGACATCAATGAAAGTGCGCATAGCTTCTGCGTCCTCATTGAAGGACCATTATAAGATTTCATATCTCTCGTAAAAATTCCCTGGTACTGTCCTAAGCACGAGACGAATCGCTAATCTTCATAAACGACCAGAACAATCCGCAGCTGCTGCCTTGTGGTAAAGGTGAAAAAGCACGTTTCAGCACGTTCTACACGTAGAAATTATTATAGAAAATGATATGGCTATGATTAATGGAGACCAAAGAAATTCGTAGCCTTAAAGCCAAACGACAGGCGCGATTCAATTGGTGACAGAAAAACAAACCCGAATAACCCCGGTGGGAGGGCCTGCCTGAGTGACTCTGATGGATGACAACGACAACGTCGACTGCTGTTGACGCTTATTCTTGAATAAATAACTAAATATTGCGCTATGTGGGTTTCTATGAACCCGAAAGGATAGCTCCGGCGGAGTTGAGGGATTTTCATAGGCTTTAAAACTGTGACAGAATCAAAACCATGGGGATGGCGCCGAGGCAGGGATTTGGTATCACCAGGCCTTTCGTCCCTCTAGAGAGGTATGGCTCTCATTCGAGCTGATGCATAAATAAGGTTGCCGAGTGCCGGCCAAACAATTCTATGATTCTAGGCGCAAGTCAAATGCACGGCGCATCCCAAGACGTTCTAACTGAGAACAACTTTGCTGGCACGGCACTAGTGGACCTAGAAATTGTTGAGTCAAGGTGTTTTGAAGCGGAGCTTATGAAATCGGACAGCTGCGTAGACATCCGTCCACTGAAATAGGCAGAACGGCGCTTATCACTTCACAGATTGCGCCCCGTATTCGATTACCGCATGAAATAGTATAGGTATCGAGCAAACACATGCTACATGTTCTTGCTTACTTGGGGCTATCGCTGTCGAATTCAGAAGTCCGACCGCCAAAAATATGCATTGTACCAAGCAGTCGCGACCGAAGGAATGGCAGTCTGGGACGGTTTTGGCAGGAATACGGACCATACAAGCTGCTGCTGAACTCTAGCCGATGCGATCCCACCTCATCACAATTGAGACATCCAAGTTTGCAGAGTTGAAAGGCGCTGGCGCGTAAAGATCCTTTGGCCGGAAAAAAGTTCCAAGCCAGCCAACGTCGTTGTTATGCTCAGCGAACCAAGCGTGCAGGGGTATTTTGACCACAGTCGTTTAAAAAAGCCAAGAGTTACACAGCTGTGGCCTCTGAGAAGGAAAACAGAGGGTTAAACGGGCTTGATATGACTGGAAAGCGCCAAATGTAAACATAAGAGTGACTGGCGATTAGGAAAATTGAACTCTCAGAACGACAAATGTGTCATCCAAGGGAACTCATTCGGATTTCAGGGAAGCGAAGACGTGATAGCAATATCGCAAAAACACCGAAGGATTACGGTAAATATCCTGGGACTTATCACCATACGGAGTCTGGAGTTATACCCACTCGCTGACTAACTCACACAAACCCTTTCTTCTTGAGATGCAATACAAAAAACATCGCCTGCGTATGTGGTAAGTTAAAAGTAAAATCAGAAGAGACCGAAGAAAGTGAATTTGGTAAGGTAAAGTCGTGGGTAAATTGACGCGTGCAGCTCAAGCCACTTTATAGTGAAGGGTGATGGTGGGGTGGAAGGTTCGTAGTTGGTCGAGAAAGTCCATAGCAAGGCGGTCAAGAATCGCACCTCCGAGGAAAACGGCGATAAGGCGTGATAAGACGTTTATTACTGTAATAACTCCCAACAATGGGATTTTGAAGCCGAGAGCACAGATAGGCAGGGTCTGCCTTTCTCTAGAAAAGGTTCAAGACCAAAGGGAAATGGAAGGAAGCTGGTTATATGCAGAGTGGACATTAGGGTGGAACAACTACCCAGTGGGAATCAGTCCAGAGAAGGGCTCAAATAGGTGGGAAATATGTGATGTCTTGAGGAAATTTATTCATAATTCATCCCTAGAAACAATTCTCCAACTTCTCTCTTCTTGTAACCTCGGCATGTTAGTTGTAAGCTTGTTAAATTTCTTGTGCCTTATGAGGTTGTTTGGTGGAACATTTATTTCAGTGGCCTAACGTTTCGACTGAATCGTCGTCTTCAGAGGCCTGAACATGTTTCAAGTGCTTGATTTACGCTCTACACCACCAAGCGCCTCATCAACCCTAGCGGTTCCGACATCGTGTCAGAAACCCCTCGAGAAGATCAGGGCAGTGCAAGAAATAAACTCACCGGCGGTTCCACCTTTTGAGCGGAGAAGTCCGCTACCACACAAGAGCGTTAGTTAGTTGAAACTGAATAGTGCCATACTGTCTCCTTGATAAGGGGTTCGAGGGGTTTCTGACACGATGTCGGAACCGCTAGAGTTGATGAGGCGCTTGGTGGTGTAGAGCGTAAATCAAGCACTTGAAACATGTTCAGGCCTCTGAAGACGACGATTCAGTCGAAACGTTAGGCCACTGAAATAAATGTTCCACCAAACAACCTCGTAAGGCACAAGAAATTTAACAAGCATAAAGCTATGGTCCGTTTTTTTCTTCTGAACGCTTCTGGGAATTCGAAACAGTGGTGAAGATATGGTCCGAAGTTCATTCCTCCGTGGTGACACATTTAT
>KZ345410.1:137788-147901 GCA_002352805.1 Teladorsagia circumcincta
TTGAGCAAATTTCTGGGAGAAACCTCTTTCTTGCCCGCATTACTCTGCGAAGAAAACCTCTCCAAGCGCTCAAAATTCGGGATGAAGGAATTCAACATCTTTGGCGGATCGCTAGATGGCGACCTCTTTGCGGGCTCCAGAATCTTGAAACCTTCGGTTTCTCCCCCATCGGTCGATCAGCTGGTTGAGAGATTTGGATGACCTTCTCTTTTCTCTCCTACTCCTGGCATGCCGCGGGCTACCTCGATGCACATCCGGGTGAATTTGAGACCCCTGTGCAGTACTGTTTTTTATCCGAACTGGAGGGGATGTGCGATAGTGATGGCTGCAGTTTTCTTTATTCGATGATCACACTGTGAGAAGCTCTTCTGCTTCACTCATTTTGCATTGGATTATCACATATGCTCGTTGTCAGCAAGTGTTTCTGATGCGTCACAGTAAAGTGCATTAAATAATGCTTCAGATTAGTAGTTATATAGAAACCATACTTGTAGAAGTCACAGTGGAAGTTTCTCCCAGAAACTTGCTCAAAAAAAGGACTACTGGGGCGTAAAAATAGTTGGAGTGGCACGAAAAACTGTTTTGCAAACGTTTAAAAATCCTTTTAAGACAGATGCAAAACTACCGCATCCATCAAGGAATCGGACCCTGGTGCTGCTCCTGCGAGTCCGATTGTTTACCGGCAACGCCACCGAGGCACTACCCCTTGGTTGTCCATTCGCTTTACGAACTGGACCCCAGCGGTGAAACCACCCCCCTAACTTCTCTCTCCGAATCGTTTAGCAGATTTGAAAGCCGATTCGAGATCAGCGTTCCAAGTTGCATACGTGGGTATACATCTCATCTCGAATGGCCATGGCGACTCCAGGGACTTTCCTTGTTAGTCGAGAAAAGTGGAAAATGTATGGACAATTTTATCTTTGACTGGCACTTCCAAGGAAACCCAATGTCTACAGTTGTTTTTCAGCCTGTAAGCAGCCCAGATTTCTTACTGAAGGTCACAAGCACTCATAACAATAAGGATGGTGTTTGTTCCTTAAGTGGCTGTTGATGAATCTAGGACAGGTCGTCGTCCTTGATAGGTTTTCTGGCACACTCCATAACTCAATGGGCCAGTGGTTTATGTATGCTCGGTGAAAAAAAGTTCAATGACAGAACAGATTGACAGAATGGCAGAGCAAACCTGGAGTGGGAGAGCTAGTTCATTTTCATTTTTTATCTATTCATTTATTTATGCCTTCATGGCACGCTAAATATACCTAAGGGTGATATCGTGAGCTGACTGCATAATACTCAAAAAATCCATTAGTGACTTAGAGTACTACAGTAACCTTTTATAAAACGGTAGCAAGCCAACAAGTAGTGCAGAAAAAGGATACGAATTAGTGGTAAGACCGATGTCAGACTTTGCGAATCGAGCAATTCGCTACTAGCGATTCGCCAGCGTCTACAGTCGCGTTGCGGTCCCAGCAAGTTGAGCGAATCGTTGACTGTGACGCGACCGCGGACGCTAGCGAACGGTTCGATTCGCAAAGTCTGACATCGGCCTGAAGAGAAAAAAAAGAAGAAAGAGAAAGAAAAAGTTGTTCAAGTAAGCAGTTGGTTGGGCATACATATAATGATTGCTTCAGCCTTTATACGTCGTCTAATTGTGATTTTGACTTAAGTTACAATAAATTGGCACAGTTTTAATAAACAGTAGAGAACAAAAATATAAGAATACTGGCCTGAATCCCTCATTGCCCGTGACAGTTGTAGTTCAAATCCGATACCTTTTTAAATGCCTCTAGGTAGAGGAGTGGAGGTAAATGCGTGGCGCATCACAATAGAAATGTGGGGTGGCTGGTTGGCACATAGAATGATTTTTATGCCTTTATATATCACCCAGTTGTAATTTTAACGTAAATAACAAAGAATTAGAGTAGCTCTCAAGCAGCGTTTCTTGAAAGAGCTACTGTGAGCTGCTATGTTGTTAGAAGTGATGGAGGCGGCAATGAGTAGAGGCGGCTTTTCTTGTAGGTATAGTCCACAAGATCGGATCCTGCCCAAATCAGTAAATAACCCTGGAACACAGGACTCCAGAAATTTCGTCGCAGGTAGGAACACTAACATGATTACTTTGTGCTCATGGAACTCGTAATCCGAATTCGATACCATTTCTAATACCTTTATGTAGATGAAAGAATGTTAATCGCATGGCGCATCCTAAAGTGTTGAAATGGTAGGGTAACTGCGGAATAGTGCTAGAAGATTTTCTAGAAATTTCTTTCTTAAAAATTTCCTAGGTCCTACATAAATATCCTGAGGTATGTAATTCGATTGTAGTGGAACTGATTCGCCGCGGTTCCAAAAACCATCAATGGAATATCTTTACGATCAGTTACACCTTTAGCTCGAGCCACAAAATAAAATGTCCAATGTGTCGTTTTTTGCAGCTTATTTCATGATCTTTCTCCGCATGATTAGCTGGGTTTCCTCCACTAGTTTTCCGACCGGTTCTCTCACGATCCCGCTGCCTGGGTTTTCCTCAAGCCCAAGATGGGTCCATGATGGCACATCTGACTTCCACCTCACTTCTTTTTCCACGAAGAACTAGTCTGTGCCTTCACAGCAATGGCATCAAAGTGATTGATGGAGCTTCTAAAACGGGCTTAGATCTGTCATAAACCAGTTTGAACTGTTTTCTCGACAGAAGAGTAGTCCATACTCCCGTAATTGAAACTCAGAGGAGGGGGGGGGGGCGAATATACTTTACGGCCACAGGAAGCTATACCGTAGGCAAAGGTAGGGACTAATTGTAACCTGCAAGCTGGATTGTTACTATAATGCTTTTCTATTATTTGGCCAAACCAGACGCCTGCTTGACGACAAGAAGAAATAATAGGATGAAAGATTTATTAGCTGCAGGTAGCTTATCATTGGACAAATTCCAATTTTACGCCATCGCGACCGCACGCGTTAGTCGTTTTCTCAATACGGGCACACCACCTGCAAAAAGATGGATCCTCAGGCAGGGCTAGCCGTTGTTCTGAGCGATTACTAGAACCAGTGCAATCTCGCTCCTTCTTTTCCTTGGGCCTCACAACTCCGAGTAATATCGAACATAGGTCCAAGAATGGGCTAGCGTCAGCAGCCTGTCTCACTAGGGTCAAGAGCTATTCCAATGATAAAATTCGGGGAACAACATTTCTCGTGGGCAGTAATTCTAGCATTCTTATGTTATCGTAAAATTTAAAACATTATTGGAAAATTTGTGCGAACCTTTTTTCATGGAGCATTTTACTCTACAGTATGAACTTTCGGCAGCCGTATAATGGACTGTGCATTGTGTTTTTCAGACTATGCAGTTCAATTAACGCAGCAGTGATCGTTTGTTTGATTGACAAGGTCAATTTGTAAAAGAGTTACTCCTTCATAAAAGTGTCAAGTGACTGCACCCAATGTACCCAATTTTACGACCTCATTCGGACCTATGTGATTTTGTTCAAAACACTGAATTTTACGATTCAGTGGGGTGCTTTGTGCGTTACCAACACATGACACGCACAAGTACAAAGACCTGAGTAGTCATGTAACTCGGGTATCGCTATAGCTACCCGAATGTCACACTGGAGTATCTACAGGTTAGCCCAGTGTCCTACACAAACGCGTAGACCAGTGCTTTAGGATGGATAGGTAGAGATTGTCTAGCGACTTATTCTCATGGATTTAGGGGAAGTGCATTACTATCGGTTCTCAGATGCCCTTGGCTGAATTCATCGATGGTTATGCGCACCTACCGTAATCAAAAAAGCCATTATTCTCTATTTCTGTCCAATCTTTGCAAAAGCCTGGCTGAGATCTTCGAGCAGTAAAAATTTCAGGGCTGCGGAGGTTTGTGCAAAGACACCGACGCCTTATCGGCCAAACGTCCACCAATGGTGCAGGAAGTCATGAAAAACTAGCGAATTCTGCTCTCACCTTAGCCAGAACCGGTCTTGTTCCTTCTCGCTGATAATCCTAAACTTCAGCGTTAGAATAAGAAAAGTACTTCGAATTTTAGAAACCCTTACGATATATGCATTTTTGAACCATGAAGGCTGGACAGCCCGAAACAGACTTGAGGAATACGGAAATCGGAAAACGGAGCAGTGCAGCCATCCGTTCGCACTATTCGAACGAGGGGGTCGAACTTTTGAACTAGGGAGGGGGCGAGTAGCATTTTGGAGTTGCAAGAATAACAATCTCTGGAAAAAACTACGATCGGTGGTTTTATAAGGGTTTTCGACGATTTTGTGGAAATTTGCAAAAAGCAGGGTAAAATAGACAAAATTGATGGTTTTACTGCTTCATTACACCAATCGAACCCTCCCTTGCTCGACGACCTTTTGGGAGGAAAGTGGGCGGGTTTGGGTGTGCCGGCTGGTCACAGGAACTATAGAAACAGTCATGATAGCTGCGTGGTGATTGGGGTAGAAAAGGGGATACGTATTGGGGCAGTCTCGTAAAATCGATAGTGGTGATGGGAGTCGCATCGAGACCCCCCCCTAAAGAGGGGAGGGGTTGTCGCAAATCTTTTAGAAAAGTGCGAAGCGACGGTTGATCTGCTTCGAGTGATATGGGCTTGGTCGATGCAAAATAGCGCAGCGCCTCCTAGTCGTACCATTTTCTCCCTTTTTTTGAGGAAGTTATTTTGAAACAAATTAAGCGTCAGAATATCCCAACATGACGGATTGAATTCATCACCGTTGTTGCAAAATAAAATCCGGGCAACGCCCCTGATGTCCTTCAATGTGTTGGTAGAAACCGTTCAATCATAGCGCGGATACACTGGCCATCGAGAAAAACGCCTTGACGTGATGGTGGTGGTGAAACTTTCTTCTGGCACGCACTCATCACAAAGAAGGACGGACGCACACACAAACGGATTCAGAATGAGTACGTAAACGCTGAGAACGTGACGAACAAACGTCAACGAGATCAGGACCCGCCCGCATTGTACAGTCAGAAGGAGGTGACGACAAAGAACACCATAGCCTACTGCAGAATTTGGGGAACAACTCCTAACCGTGTCAAAGAATAAAGAATCATATGTGAAATTGAAGATGAACAGTTCCGCCCTCTTGATGTACGCCACGCATGCAAATTCCGTTCGCGATCGTAGAGTGATTTGAATGCGGATCGTAAATCCATAATGACTGCAGTCTTCGACAGCGCAATGTACAACGCCTGAGGAAAGAGAATGCCCATTATTTCGGCTACATCAATTTTTTTTGAGTACCATCATCTAGGGCCATGTATAGCAGCACCCGGCCGGGGATCGGTCCTTAAACCCTGAGTCTCTACTTTGGTGAAAGACGCGTCATAAATGGTCAAAGAGTAGGGGATGAAAAATTTTGGGAACCCATCCGCGGCCGAGTACTTCTGTACCCGGCTCCTGATTGCAAGGAAATGAATACAGAACATGAATCAATTATTTGAATACATACATAATTTACTTTATGAACAAGATTCCACTAAAATATTTACTAAATACAAAAAATTGCAAGCATATAAAAAAATAATAGTGGGTTAATCAGATAGGAAAATTGAATCAATCAACAAAGAAATAAATTCCATGCAAGCACAGTTGCATCTAAATGTATTCAGTTAATATTTTGACGGAAGGAATTGAATGATTGGAGGATAAGCCTACCCTTCTTCTATTTCGCCCGATTGTTTTTGCCTAATCCTAATCCATTTTTGACTGCAATTTTCACTTATTTAGCAGGAGGGAAGTTTGTTTTTTTTTATTTTTATTTGCGATTAATTTTTATTATTTATTTATTTTCATTTTGAACTTTAATTGAATGAAAGCATTGCACTCTTGCAGGAACAACTAGCCGACTATTTGATTCTAGTCCTGAACACTTTGATTATTCGATCACCTCAGCATATTAATGGAAAGATGGATGGATGCATGGCGCATTCCCACAGGGCTGTGAAATACCAATGAATCCGCTTCCTGTTACAAAAGAAGTGGAAAATTCATTCAGCCTATTAACTCAACGATCTGTACTGAACGATTCTTATATTACGACGATTTACCACAAAACGGAGCACGGTCATCCCATTCGAAATGCGCCATGTATTCGTCGCTTTGTTAATAAAAAGAAAACTGAAATGGATTTCGAACAAAATGGTGTAGTTTACCAAAAAAAAAAAAATCAAAATGAGGCCAACGTTCTCATGCGACCTTGCAGATGACGCGGCTATGAAAGCGTACCATATCGTGTGCGGAATTCTTCCACGGGGAAAAACCCTTTACGACGAATTACTACTACTCGTTAGGTCAAGGAATTACTTCACTGCTACTGGAAAAATCAACCAGAAGTGTTATCGAGTAGAAAGGCATACGAACGCGTTGCTTAGTGTCGTGCGCTCCTACACAATGACTAAAGGTTCTAAGATATTCTTCAGAAAGGATATATTTCCGCCTATTTTTTGCTCGTTTCGAAAACCACAGACCGGAAGAAAAGCAAAGCACTTTCAGACCCGGAAATCGGATAGATTGAAGGCCTGGCTGACTTTTCAAAAGCATAGTCCACTGATCCTTCCAGGATCTTCTCTCGCAACATCTAGCTGACACCGAAACAGGGTCAACCGTCCGTTGGACGAAGTCCAACGGGGTGGTCGTATTTGGCTCACAGAAAAGGTGGGGTCGTGTTCGCAAAGGTCAACGTCGCAATATATAGGTGAGAGGCATAACTTTCGAGTGCTTCTCCAACTATTGACCGCAAACGAGTGCACGGCGCCCTTCAGAGCAAAATTTTAGTGCAGAAGTGTCTATATTTGACCGTCCACGTACAAAAATATGCTCTCGGAAAGAACCGATGTCTTCAAACTAGACTTAATTTAGAAAAGAGTGACCATCAGGGTAGAATGACTGCCAAAGGCTTACAAGAAAAGCTTGGGAAATTTTTTTTTCATCAGTCAGCTACTGGAGCATTGACTATTTTTATAGAACGAAAAGCTTGAGCAATGTTATCGTATTACTCTCACAATAAAAGTCGAGCCCAGGCTTATTCTGCTACCTGCAATTTCTTCGGGAAAAATCTACAAGAGACTCGCTTGAGAAGCTGAAAAGCTCAGCTGCACATCGGGAAAAGGAGAAAACCTTTCGCTCATGATCACTCCTTCTGAGATACCCCACGCCTTCTACTTCCATTCAAAGTCCTAGAATTTTGACCTGAAGGATGACTTGCAGGGCTAGTTAACATGCTGTTCAGTACTATTATCTTCCCAGAAAAGCCTAGTACCCGTCAATCAACATGGGATAAAAAGTTTGCTTAGCCCGGATAGCATACGATCCAGAATTCGATCCACGGATCGTGTGCGTGGTAAGTTACGCCATTTACCTCTACACCATTTGCACCCATTATTGAGAAAAATAATGCACGCAAAACTACAATACTTCTATAAGCATTTTGGACCCATGCTGTTCCCCGTCCGGCCTACGTGCGCCTTTACTACAGGATATGGGAGTCACCGGGGCTATTCAGACGATACAAGGGAAATGAGCAGTGTGTAGACCGGATTTCAAATTGTAAAATAGAGAGGTAGACATTGGGTTTCGCTTACCTATTAGGAAACGGGAGGGAGGGTAGGATTGAGTCAACTCTTTCTCAGAGCAGCTTTTGGTCCTTCGTCACAATGTGTTGCCTAGGGGATGTAATACAAGACGAGTGCCGTCAGTTGGCCAGTGAGAAGAAAGAACCGAAAGGTCGTCTAACAAACGAGTGGGAATCGGAAGATCAAGCAACAAAAAGTCCACCTAACAATTAACATTGAGCAGGGGAAACAATTCGTAAAATAGGTTTGTAGTGAAGGGGGAACTTGCCGCGTTCCGTGCTTTCTTACAAAAAACGTCACCAATTCAATCTTGAAAAAAATCCCAATTTTCTTTCAAAAAAGAAAAGTTAGAAGAGATTTCTATCGCTGAAAGCTGAAAATTGCGAATAAAAAATAATCGCCAAATCCTTCGGCGGTAATCAGTTCAATTTCGAGATGCGCCACGCACTCTACTACCATTTAGAATTGTAATGGCATTCGAATGCAGACTGGAATTTGGACGGGCTTCAGTCTGTGTGAGGGTAAGTTCTTTTGACATTTTGAACAGGCATGGTACAAATGTAGCTGCTCGGAAAGAATAGATGGCTTGGTTGGCCCCCCTTTGGTATACGACCCACAGCTTGACTCCTTCATGGGGGAGGTTAGCTGCCTACTTCTCGCTACACTTTCTCTCCTGAGAAGAAAGAGAGTAAATGATAGGTAAATTGAGTTTTAAATAGGAAATATCAAAAGGGCCGAACTTGTAAGGAAGTGAAATAAGTGAAGTGAATGGGGGATGGTCCGAGTGCGCAACTCGTTCTTAACTCCGTCTCCGGCGGTTCATTCCTAGTCTTATCATTTTTCAGCTTGGACAAGTTTTTTTTTCCCTCTGAAGGTCATTTCTTCACTCAAAAAATAGCTGGGATATTCCTCAACTATCACCACTCTTTCACCAGGAACAGCAATTCAGAGAATTGTTCGTAGGAAGCAGTGCCGGGTCAAAACACGGGGGCTATCCAAAAGTGAATGGGCCAGACAGAATAAAGCACAGCTCGGAAGTAGCTTTCCATTTACCTTTGCGGTATTCTACCAAATCAACTAGAACACAGTGATTTGGGTGAATACTACCGTCCGGTGGCTACCTAGACCCCTGGATGTGACGCCGATGAGTTCAGGCTCAATAAAAGGATTACGCAGGAAGTAAATTTGGAAAACATGTTGACTAATGAAGTGAAAAGGATAGTTGACTTGCGTCGAAACAAAACATCTTTGAACACTCATGAGAACCTATTTCCTAAACTCCAAGAGGTCTTCTGTGAGGCTCACCTCCTACAGGACGCGTCCCGGGGGTAATTCTTCCTCTTCTCAAGCATACCTTATTTCTTCTTCAAGATTCTGTCCAGTTGGATATTTAGCTTCAGACTAATTGATTTAAATCGGAAGGTTGAACAAATAAAGAAACGAAGGGGAGGGGTGGGAGGAGTAGGATTGGGAGGGAGCGGGTGGGACACGAGCATTAACTAAGCATAATAAGTCACAACGTCAAAAATACGCGTTCAAAATCCCTGGAGTACGGCGACAAATTGGAAAAACGGAGACATGTTCGAGTGTGATTTGAGCGAGGGTTCTGTCCCCTGGGGAGCAAGCCCTCGGAAGAACACAAAAACTGAAAACAGCTGATGCGAACGATACAGGATGAATCAAAACTGCAACTAAACGATTTGAAGCCGACCAGAAAGTCATGTTGTCCAACTCAAAGCGATATAACCCCCTTCAGGAGAGGTAGTAAAATATTGAGCGCTAGCCAATGACTGCGCCATGCATTGGAATTTCTTTCAAAAAATCATTGAAGTGTGCAAAGGGGTTTTGAGAGAACAGGAAGCGATTTGGAGGCCGGAGCCAGTGCTGTCGCAGAGTGATCGGTAACGATTCGAGTGTCGAGGACCAAGTGAAATTTTTATTTTATTTTTTATTTTGTTTTTTTTTTGTTTAGTAACGAAAACTCATTTCCTTAGATTTGAGCTATGTTTATGAAGGTACAGATAATCGTGCCATGCATCCAACGTCTACTTAAAACCGCAGTGGAGTATAAACGGGGGCTCTGTCCCTAGGAGAGACATTGCTGGGCATTTAAAAACTGCTGATTGTTTCATTAGGACTAAGCTTATTGTAAGGAGAGAGGAGAAACGTCAGAGAACAAAGCTTGCTCACGTCCTTCGCGGGATCCTTTCCCTTCTGAGGCTCAATCCCAAGTTCTACAAATGGATAACTCACTTTAATGTCCACCCTGACGACATGAGCGCTTGTAAACAACTATAAGGTTATACAGTAAGGCGCTGACAATGATCAATGCGTAGCTCAGCTTCTCCTCTTGCCAGGACTCATTTGGTAGCAATCAGAAGGTTCAAGAGAGCACAAATTCTCTCGTGACTAGGCCGGGTTCTTACCTAAGGCCGTTGTCAGACCTTACGAATCGAGCGATTCGCTAGCGTCTGCGGTCGCGTTGCGGGGCCCGCCAATAGAAGGATTCGCTGGCCCCGACGC
>KZ345411.1:0-12496 GCA_002352805.1 Teladorsagia circumcincta
CCTTAAACTGATTCCACAGGGATGGATTGCCCCGATGGCCGGCGTTCGATCCTAGGTTTGATCGTTTGACAACACACGCGTGTGGGATGGAGCCACTTGCTTCCATTCTAGTTCGAATAATAGTATTTACCAGAAAAGATTCTCATTTTGTGCGGATATTGTTCCACGCCACCATTTGAACTTCACTACTGGGCCCTTCACGACTGGAACGAAAAGGCGGTGGACTGGACCCCTCTAGGCGCTGGGGTTGTGGCGCTGGGGATGCAGTTGGGACCGCCCTTTAACGCAGTCTCATCACAAACGCTAAAAGACGTCATCGAAATTGCAACGCCCTTCATCCACCGTGATCACTGCGTTTAACTCTGGAGAGCACGAATCCTATTGTCGAAATCTGTCCCACAAATCTCATATGGTTAGCATGACCAGGTCTGGCACTGAACCTTTGATTTCGGACTCCTCACCATCTCGGAGAATCTTCTAGTGAAATTCTATGCGCGTTTTTTTTTATGGTGACTATTTGGTTCTTTGGCATAAAGTTCGGTAACCTTTCAAGCATGAGCAAGATTCAAAGCAACATTGTCGTTTGATAGTTGCCTGACTAGGAAAAGAAGAATTGGTAAGTCGTAAAAGGTAAAGTCGTAAAAGCCATTCGTGAACGCTGCGCATCAAACTAGCTCGAATGTCGCTGGATGACTCAGGGAATAGGAGTTAAACCGAGACTCAAGGGAAGCCCCTAGCGCATTTACGACCAGGGTCAACCGTGCGTTCTCAACAAAGGTGCCTTAATTGAGGCTGGTGGTGAAAGTCAAAAAGTTGGAAATGGGAGAGGATAGTAGCCAAAATCAGAAAATCTGCGCTCCATATTACCCACACACCTCCTTCCCTCCCCCGCCCCACCTTCCCACCTTGCAAATATAATAGTATAGAACATCGAGACCTTTGTAAGAGATGGCGAGCCTCAAATCCTTAAAATTGGAACAAATAATGCTTAACCTCGCCTAAGAAATACCTTTAAGGCTGAAACTCGGTGCAGCCACCTTCATAGAAGTCTATTTGGTAGCAAAAGGGATCTAAAAGTCGTGGAACTTTTCTTTTGAAGATTATAGTTCCACAGAGGGGAATGCTGATATGCACTTTGGTGGATGAATTTTGGAGGCAGATCCAGTTTTTGTTCTGTTGAAGGTACTTTGCACTCTTGTTCCGCCACCTGTCTTAACAATTGAACTAGCCAGTTTCAATGCTTTTTGCTGGACAAACAAAACACTGTGACAGGTCTTTCTGGGATAAAAAAGGAATCTTCCTGGGGATAGAATTAATGTGGATGCTGGCTCTCATAATTGTATGAAGTGCTAGGACAATGAAAAGAGATGTTAACGTGTGGTATGTCGAGAAAGATACGTTCAATGCGCCTCACTCCCCGCCTCTCTCCATTGCGCACGCGAACCTGTTTTCAATTAAACGGCAATGGCGAAATGGATTGTTCCGTTGGTGTGGGGCTGGCAGTCGAAAGAGCCATGAGGGCTGATGAAGCGACTACACTGACTGATCCCTGCTTCTTTCTCTCTCCCTGATTGAAGCTTACAGCCAGTCCCACACGAAATCCCACGTTTTTAAACCACATTTTTCAGAAAAGTGCAGTAAAACCAAATTGGCCATCTAGCACTTCATCACGTCGACTGGTACAAAAGCTATTGGGGTGACATGAGAGTAATGAATAGCAGGTAGAATTTAGACTGGGACATGCTGCACTGAAACGTTTCCAAACCCCTGTCGAGCAGCGGAATGAATCTTGTCGGGGTGATTTTCGAATGAAATACGATTTTACGCCTCCCCACTCAACTTCTAAATTTTTTTATTTGACGTACGCTTGGTGCGCTACACCGCACTGTACCTCTAGGCAGAAGTATAAACGACAACTACTACAACCACGAAAAGTCGAGGTAGCGATAGATCGAAACAAACAATGAGGCAATCGAGAAGCTCTCGGCCGTTTCGTGGAGAAAAATCCTTCAGTAAGCCAGCAGTCGTGTTAATGCCGTTTTATTGGAGCCTTTAAGGCATCCGCTAACACCATGAGGGTGTTTGTGCAGTGTCACATGTGTGCAACCTCGAGCAACGGAGAACGAAGAGAAAACAGCTGTGCTGGCCGGCTGTAAATGAGAAGAAGAATTTTTGGAAGCATGAAATGACGATCTGCATAGTAAAACACAACGGCTATAGCGGGCCAAGTGCAATATCAGCTGTAGCGGGCCAAGTGCAATATCGGAATGATGTCAACAAATATTTGTCATCTTGGTAAACGCCCAGTGTATTTTTTGGGAGCAGCTCATTCTCTTGCAAGGAAACGGGTTAACATTAGGCCTTGCCTAATCCATTTTTGAAGTCAAATTCACAACTGTAATTGTAATTTGCTTGCAATTCAGCCTTTGTAATGCCTTTTAGGAGTCGTCCCAAAGTAAAGGTTAGCGCTTTCGCCCTCCCACATGGCAGCTCCTATTATCCACCTCAAGAAGCAGATGCCCATGATGCCATCGGTGATTCAGCCCCAGGACCGTGCCTATGGCGAGTAACGAGCGGGTAATATCAATGAGCACTATGGTGTTTCTTTGAAGGGGGAGTCTAAGATCCCCCTTCAAAGAAAGGGAACGACCACGAGGGAACCAGGAAATCAGCGGGCAAGGATAGGATCTCATTTCTTGGTTGCTGGACCGTTTTCTTGGTTTTTTCTCCTTTCACATATCACCGACCATCACTAACATAACTTCCAATGGGCTACCTTCCATCGTAAAATCCGAATTGAAGGACCCTTAGTCTGGCTACTCTAATAGTGAAGACCATCAAAGTTATAGATTGATATCCACGAGAGAGTGCACATTGAAAACTCATTCTACCACGCACTAGAGCCCCTCTTATGAGTCACGGCATATGCAGTGGAAAATAGCGTCGCCACCTCGCGAATATTCAGGGACCCAAGTCTGAGTCAAAACCCTCTCTTCACTATCGAGCCACCACATACATTAGCGGTCAAAAGTGTTCGTCCAAACCGTACTTTATGCTTAAATTTGTTCTCACCCGAACCTTTCCCTTCAAGTATTGATATGGTATGTATTTTGCTGTTGTTGAGTCCTTGAATCTTGAGCATTCGAGAAATTTGTAAAGCTTTCTATTAGGGAAAAGCGAAAGAATGTACGGAACAGAGTTTCGGTGAACACTTTTGACCGTTACTGTATTTGAGAGCTCTGTTTCACTGTAGATAGCAACGCTTGGAGTATGCTCGACACCTAGGCAAATTTCAGCGCTAGTAGGCAACGCAGGCCAGAAACGCGTGGACCACTTCCTTCATTTTTGAATGTGGAGCGAGAACTCAAAAGTACTCCCTCGATCAAGTTTAAATTCTTTTCGTTTCTTCGTTCCGAAGAAGATAGCAATAGTGGGACGTTGTGGACTAATAGGGAAGAAAAAAGAGGGAGAAATCACCGGAAGAACTATAAATAAGGACCACTTTTCCTCTGCGCTGAAGAAGATTCGAAGAGATAGACAGTGAGATGAGAGATCTGAGAGCCGAAGGGAAAGAAAACATTCAGCTAGGAAAGAGCATGATATGTAGAAGATCGAGACGACAACGGACACGGCCTATGACGCAAATTTCTAGGCAGGAGCGGGTTTTTGGTGGAGCTCCATGCGCCTTCTTAAAGCAACAGTCCAGCAGGCTCGAAGTGGGCGTGGCGGCCAAAGGTAGCACAACACTTGCCAGTCGTGGAGATTCGCTCAAGATTACGTGAATCGACTTTAAATAGTCGCTGCGGTCCCAAAACGATCGCAGATGCTTCCGTAGCCAATTACGCGATCTACACGACTGGCAAGAGGGGACGCGACCTTTGGCCGCCACGTCCACTTCGACAATGCTGGGACTGTTGCTTTAGGCCTCACTGCCTCTGCGTGTAATTTTTGGTGACGAAGACGATACCCACTGCGCTTGTTGACCTCCTTCCTCTGGTTTCGGCTTCACTCTGGTGAATGAATCATGGGGTGAGCTGTGAGTCACTAAAGAACATAAGCATCTTTCCTGAAAAACACCTTTGTAGACATTTGCTCTTAGTGTTTTGCAGCTGCTCGCTTGCAATATTACAACGCCTTGCATTTTTCGACCAGTTTTTGAGCACTTACGCTAAGCGAGGTTTACGAGGTGGTGCTAAAAACTTCACGGTCATTGTGAAGCTGAAGATGATCATCGCGTGCATGGATATTCAAGAGGAAATCACGTTGGACCGTTCCACTCTTCTACAATTGAACCATTTTCTTCATGCACAGCGACGCAATGAGCTTGGATTATGAGTAGGGAGAAAATGCCCAATTTGCGACCTTCCTAAGGGCGCCGACGTTATTGCTGAAACGATAAAGGATGATGTGGAATTTGCAAAGGATGCAGATGTCTTTGTGAGGGACTGGTTTTCAATTAATGGACTGGAACTGAGGCGTTCAGGTGACAACTTTTCAGAAGGGTGGTCAATCAATCAATGAGATTATGAAAGCTTTCGTCAAATCGTTCCCGTAAGCATTGCAAGGTTATTCTTCTAAAGAGAGTGCGTATTGAAATATCTCGACGAGTTGTAGAGGACTTTGAAATAAACTTGCTCTTCGGAGGCGGATTTGTGAAAAGGCAGCCTATTAGAAATTAAGCTAGAGCTTGTCAGTGGTCACGAAGAGGAGAAAAACCAAGGAAGTCCATCCGGAAAAATGGGATCCTTCCTTACCCGTTATTTCTTCATTGGTGCAACTGTCATCGGTGCTACTCTCTTCAACGCTCTCTCTGCCAAATAGCTAGAGTCTCATACAGCGAGAGTGGAGCGTACCGCGCCAATAGCACGCCGATATCGCCGCGGAGATGCTATGCTAGATCGTCGCAGGCGTACCCTTCCCTACGAATTGCGTGGCGGTCTACACCTTAGGTGTATAGTATTTCTTCGACCTTCGTTCATATCGCGGGATGCTTCTTCAAATGGAATTTCCAGCTCTTACTGCGAAGCATGGCATTATTTCTAGCATTTTCATGTCGTTTAGCGATTTTCCCCACAGCATGGTATATGAAGCTCGTAATTTTCTGAGAGGATTACACACGAGAGCAAAAAACGTTGTTAAGGTAGCACGAGCATCCTCAGCATATCATACCTACCATACCAGGCAGAAAAGAATTTATTAGTAGCAATAGTAGCTTGATCCTCAATCTTATCCCTTCATCTAAATTTCATAGTGAAATTTTCATCAAGGCGTTGTGAGAAAATGTTACGTGTTTGCCTGAGCCTGAAGAGTTGAAGCTGACAGTAAGACTGGGAGGCATATGAAGACGTCTTCCGAAGAAAAACCAAAACTACAACGCCGGACAAGAGTCTCAACACCAGGTGGCCTAAGAAGAAACTCCGACCAGGTTTTTCAAGGCGGCGCAGGAGAGTTATGGCTGCACATGTTTATAGTGCAAGTCACTTATTACAATCGTTAAATAATACATTAATCACCAACAAACATAGCGCAGAGGATGGTGGGACTGATTTCAATTCTCTCGAAGGGGGCCACACTCTTTCCAAAATGCCTCGAAAGGTGTTTGATAGATGTCAAGAGGCTCTCAGCACTTGAAGCCAAAACTCGAATAGAGAGATAGTGCAGAATGTGCATAGACGAAGGTAAACCTGATTGAAGAGATAGGGCAGATGTGTGGTACATATAGACCAACTCGTTTGAGATGCCTAAAGCTTAAAACCCATCCAAACTTTTCTTGACATACTTGGGATGGTAAAAAAAAGTCTTGAGCCAATTTTTTGAATGTTCCAGATCTTCCAAGTATTGACTGGTACACACGATCTGCCACGTGGCAGATCATGGCTATCGATCATACTTCTCCGCAACAGGTATATATACCGGGTTGCCTTTTCTAACTTTAATCATGATGGCGATTTCGCAAGATCACCTCCGAGGGATTATCTTCTACGAATGGCGTCGGGGCACTGGAGCGACGGAAACCGTCCACAATATCAACAGCGCATTGGGTGAGGACACCACTTCCATCAGCAGTGTCAAGCGCTGTTTCGCTCGCTTCAAAGGAGGAGAAACGGCTCTTGAGGACAAGCCAAGTTGGGACGCCCTAAAGAAGTGGAAGACTCCACCATTCTGGAAGGAGTCAAAGAGGATCCGGAGGTTAGCACCCGCAGATTTGCGACAAGGCTCGGGTGTGCCCATCCAACAGTCATCGGTCGCCTTCACGCTCTCGGCTACAAGAAGGTGCTCACTTGATGGATCCCTCACGTCTTGACGGATAGCATGCGGTTCACCAGGGTATTCATCTGCCAGTCTCTCCTTCTGCGCCCGCACCAAAAAGAGTTTCTGGAAGACTTGATCACGGGAGATGAGAGCTTTGTCGTACGATTCTAATAAGCACCGCGCGGTATGGCTCCCTCGAGAAGGCCCACCGACGCAAACGAAATCGGACCTACACCCCAAGAAGTGTCTTCTTTGTTGCTTCTGGGATTCGCGAGGAATGTTGTATTTCGAGCTGCTTCCGCAGGGACACACCGTCACCGGCAGCATATACGCCAGTCAGCTCAGAAACTTGCGGACGCTGTTCGAGAAAAACGACCGAGACGAGCTTGTGTGCATCTACTCCACGATAACGCCAGGCCCCACGTAGCTAAAGAAAGCCGTGCAAAATCGGAAGAGCTGGACTGGGACATGGTTCCTCACCCCTCATATTCCCCTGACATTGCCCCATCTGACTATCACTTATTTCTCCCCCTGAAGGCATTCCTGGCGAAGAAAAGATTCCCGAAGTTGAAGACATTGAAAGAGCGGTCAGTGATTTCTTGACTCTCAGTCTCCCCAGTTCTGGGAGAAGGGGATCGCTGCTGCCCATTAGGTGGGACTTGGTAGTGAGTAACAATGGTGAATATGTTGTTGAGTTCCATTGTGCGATGAATAAAAAAAGTGAAGCAAAAAAATTTCAAACGGCTCAGGACTTTCTTACCACCCTAGTATTTGTCTTGGAGGAATCCTTCGTGGGAAACCCATGATTCTATCTCACCCATAAATCACTAACTTGAGATCCATCTCCACGGTAAGGAGGAGAAGAACGAAAAAATTGCATTTGTTTCGAAAAACCGGAAGAACTGGTACGCGTTCAAATCTCGTCGGACATCTGTCACAAATGCTGGCGGCGGGTGCGCTCACACTTGGTTCTCTGAATGCCGTCACTAGGAATTCTTTTGACCTTTTGACATACTGTACTAACATTTCACATTTCCACTGCATCTATTCTACCCACTGTTTTATCTCTATTCTCCTGAATCAAGCGCTTTAAAGGCATACCCCAGGCAAAAGTCATGTGAACGATTCCCTTCGGTCTGTAGGATGGACCCCCAAAGGACAATCACAGATGTGGCATTCCCGTGGACGCAAAGCACCTGGCAGGAGTGCTAGGGCCTTGCAAATCAAGCTGCTGAAGCTGCAGCTTTTTTTCTTTTATCAGTCTGTTGTCAGGCACCCTCTCATCTGTTGCGCTATCTCACCTCATACTATCTCCTCCGCGCTTAATCCCTCCTTGCCTTAGCACAGCTGTTACGAAGGTTGGCAACCCTGAACCAGCGCGTTCTGAATGTATTCTTTTCGTTTCTTTTCAACTGCCGGACCATTTCGCAGCAATACATTCGTACTCTTGTGCAGGAACCACACCAATTTGATCTTGGGGTGTGCCTTTAATTCGATTCCTTCATTGCATCGCCTGACACGTGGCCGCCCCAAACCGCACATCTTTCCGTGCCCCGCCTTTGGCTCCGCCCGACTTGCCTTCGACTTTCCATGGAGTGTGTTTTTTTGAGTTTGTTTCTCTTCAGAAACCGAGTGTCGCGAACGCGACGATCGCTCCGAGGGAATCTGGGGTGCGCCGGTGCCCGCGGGTCGGAACGCCGTCATGACCCTTACTTGTCTAATCCGTGATCGTGCAGCAACGCACGGTGCGTTATTGACAGCAACAGCACGGACCCGAAATGGGTTCCTCTTACGTCATGGGATTCTACGTCATCAAATCTTGTACGGCGATCCCGCGGGGCTTTGAGCCCTCATTAGTATCATGGAAATCTATCGTTGTGGATTTATGTGTTGGATATCTAAATTCTATGTGAAGTTGGTCGTCTGGCGGGTCTGTGTCAGAGACCCGACGTGAGTTCCCTTTTTACTTCACTTACAAACAATTCTTGTAACTGTAGGACAATATGAGTATTAACATTTAGTACATAAATAATTAGTAATTGAGTTATTGTGTTGTGAGGTTTTACCCTAAGTACTACTTATCCTGTTTGTTATTCGTATAGTAGCTTGAGGCCATAGGAGTGGTTAGTAGGAGTTCTCTGAATATGCGCACAGTTCATAACGTTCCTCAGGTCACGGCAAGTACTTGGGGTTTTGAGTGTCATCGGGTAGCGTCCCCCAGGGGTTCGCGCTTAAAAGCTGCAGGCGGTCCTCTTCAGGTTACGTGTATTCCCTCTAGCGGTCACCGATTCGCAACACCGAGTCCTCTTGCGTGAAACTTTGTGTGTAGTTTCATATGACCACAACGGCACATCCACGGTGGGAAAGAAAGCAAGAATTTTTTGGGCAAACTCCTTTAAGTGCATCTTCCTACGCTAGGGCGCTGAGTTTCGTATCAGGGCTGCTGAACTACATTCCTACATGGCGTGTCCTCAGCATATCGATCGGTGGTGTTTCTTGTCGAAGTTATACCAAATGATGTTCGGAGAGATGTCGTCTTTGTGCGAATATGGGAGTAATTCAAGTTTTTTTAAGAAACAGGTAAACACATTAACGAATAATTTATTATATTAATTATCGTTGCATTGTAATGAAATACCATTTTTTCATGAAACATAAATCGCATTCATCATTACTGAAAATTTCATAATCAAGTTAAATAAAGGACAAAATATTCAAAACAAATTCACCTTAATTCTTCGTTTATCTCTTTTCTGTGCTTGTTTTAACCGCTCTCGGCTGGCACCTTTCGCCAGCTCTCGGCTAGGGCCTCTTATCAACTCTCGGCTAACGCCTTTTGTAAGCTCCTGGCTAGTGGTTGGTTCACGGCTAGTGCTATGGCTGCGATGTCGTTCTCGATCCCTTCGTCGTCCCCACTCCTTAAATGGTAAAAGCTGATGGGAGGCCAACATGCGAGTGAACTGCAGCGGCTGAGATGAATTTTAACGAATTGAGAATTGCGCAATTTGAACGTGCTTTGCAAAGTGCGGCTGTGGCCCACAGGTGGACCAGCCAGTGGCAGTTGGATTAGGTAGTTTGCTTAGAAGTGTCGTAGCTCCAAGAATTTAATCGGTATCTTCCGAGATTACGGACGGAAGATAGGCGTTCCGTATGTTAATAAGCAATTTTTAGTGATGCGCCACGAATTTCAATCATGTCCGCCATATTGAAGGTGGGTGAGGATGAAGGAGATCTACGCATCCACAACATCGGCCGTTAGTTTTTTGTCAAGTAGTCATTGACGGCAAAATACTCTGTTATGAGGCTCTTCCCTAGCGATATTAAAAATTGATGCACTATTCCTAGGAGACTAGGCTTGAAGGCAAGCTCCGGGCTTAGCCTCACTGAGGTAGTCGCTCCCCTAGAAAGAGGTGTGCGGTCCGAAACTGCAGAGGTCGCGCCACTTCCGTACATCGAGACGCGTCACAAAGACACTAGGCGCTAAGGAGCGCTAACAGACTCCACCAAACCTAACATGGTCCGCCAACCGCTCGATATCTTCTCTGCGTCGCCAAGTTAGTATGCTGTGCTCTCCCTACTCGGGAGTCTCTGCCGCTCTCCGCGTTCACATTGTCTCCCACCTCCCTGCCGGCCTTGAAATTCAGCGCAGCTTAGAGCAAAAGGCTCATATTTCCTGTGTATTTCACAACTTTTTTTTCCTTTTCTCTCCACTGGTGGTCACCTCCTACCCTTACTTTCACTTTTTTTGGAGCGAAATTACCTCATCAATTTAATCCAGAATCTTGCCTTTAATGAATGAAGAATAGTACGTTATGGCATACTTGATCAATTCCTTGAATCATAAATCTTCGTTCCATAACATCCAGTACCGGACCCATATACTGTTCCAGCCAATCAACAACCTGAGCATGCCGATGTCACTTAAAGCAACAGTCTCAGCAGGGTTCTAAAAATTCTTTGCTATGGAGTGGAAATGATGCGCTAGCCCTAATCAAGACCAGAGGAAGTGTTACCACGCGGAATCCCATCTTAGGAAGCAGCAAATAAGCTAGGAAGACGCCGTTGACAGGGACGTTCGCAAATATCTCAGAGTTCGCCCATTTGCCAACCATGAATGGCTGCGGGTCCTTGCGCGAATCGCTAATCAAATCCCCATTTTGAAATCATTACCGCGTCTTTTTCACTGGTTTCACTTGCTTTTGTATTTCTATTTTTGTACTGATGCATATGTCTCCAATTGTATTAGGGCAAACGCGGTCACAGCCGCATTTCTTGCTGACATGAGCCAGCAAGGAATGACGGCGAAGCAAGCTACATAGTTTAGACAACTCGACTACAGGTGGAACCTATTTGAAGGCTTCGCTGGCGGCTTTTTTATTTTCTCCTTTATTACCAGTCAACTCCTTGCCTGAAACGTCCTCACAGATCGCTCAAAGACAGCAATTACGATATTTTCAAGAAGGTTTCAGAAGGGATGAGGGGTGCTTAATGGTACGCCAGTGGCGAAGAAAGCAGAGAAATCCGTCACGGAAACGCAAAATGGGACCCCTTTTTGGCAATTGATTTTCGCTCATGAACGGGTAATAGCTCAATAAAGCTGGCGGATGAACGACTCCACCGCATGGCATTCGACGGCAGCAAGCCAAATCATGCACTAACTGAGTTGCTTCAGTGGTGTCGCTGCTGGCAACGCCGCTCGTCCAATTCACCAACTCGACTAGTGAGTGTATCGCTTTTAGGGGTGGAAAGCTTCCGAAGTTCTGCTCAACAATCAGCGCTCCTTTCAACCTGGAGGCGCCACACCTAGCTTGCTTGTTACCCAAGTAGCTGCTTCGTGTGTTGACTATGCTTCCCCGATGTGCTCCCTCTTTGTCGTAATCGCTGCCTTTGACTCCTCGAATTCATTCCGAGACTGTTGATTTGAAGAAACACCCCCACAATGATTTTATGGGGTTTAAGCGGTCAATAATGAAAATGTGGATATCATATTAATTGCAAATGGAAAAAAAAGAAATAAAGAAAATCGTCAGTTAACGTCTCAAAGCAACAGTCTCAAGACTGAAGCAGTCGGTAACGAAGTTGTAGATAGGAAGTTCACCGATGATGAAGAAATAGAGGAAGAAAAACGCCGATAAGGATAAAAACGGGCCTTCCTCCCAAGGCTTAGGAACGAAGCGAGAGGCGCGGCGGACGAGCTGTCAAAACGCCGCCGTAAACGCGCCCCAATTGCAACAGCGCCAAATAGCAATCGGTGTTGCCAACTACAGGCCGATGTCAGACTCTGCGAATCGCTAGTAGGGGATTGCGCGATTCGCAAAGTCTGACATCGGCCTTAAGAAGAAACGGATTCCATTCAGCAAGGGAAGGGGCAACGTGATTTAGGGCGCATGGCGCCTTTTAAACCAGAATAGCATATTATTTCATGTAAACGATTAGGACTATGTCTAGAAGGGAGATAGAGCCTGCGTCCGGGAGCAATACCCGTTTTCCTTGGGAGGAGGGTCCTCCTCCCTTCTCCTAGGCTTAGCCCTGGCTACTCAATAGGTGAATATTACTTTTGATAGACGTTTATGTCATCCAGCACAAGAAAAACACATTACACAAAATGCCTATAAAAAGTAAATTAGGATTGAAGCTGATGGCAGCTTGCATTCCGAAGGACTCCTTGAGCCAAAATGGCATTGGAGCACACAGTGCACCGCATAGTCTGCAAAACGCAAACGATGATTTCAGCACATCTGAAGAGGAAACCAAGCGAGGGATAACTTTTTGCTTCAAAGGACCGACCTGAGAAACTCTCAGTGGTGTTCCGCAACGTCTCCGCAGCTAAACAAGCCATCACCAAGGCTGGGAGACAGCGGCTATGACCGGTGCCACCCATTCTGATGCCGCCTCCGCCCATATGCTGCCGATCGTCGCCCTCACAGGCTTCCCAAGGTGGAAATTTGTTCAGTTCCATTTCAAATGTGTTCAACTAAGGATAATGCTTCTTCCCACCCCATTAGCATAAGATTTTTAGAACCCTCTTGAGACTGTTGCTTTAAACAAGGGTCAGCAAGAAATACAACTGCGATCGCGCGTGCACCCATACAAACAAAGAAATATGACAATCAAACGGTTCAGGCCTGCCTTCAGTTGCCTTTATGAAATTTGAATATGTAGACGCACCGATGTCATGTCAAGCCTCGTTTCTGGATTCGGATCCCACAGTTTTTGCTTAACAAATATGGCTAGTTTTGGCGGC
>KZ345412.1:93601-106249 GCA_002352805.1 Teladorsagia circumcincta
AAGAAGAAGAAGAAGAAGAACAGTTTATTGAAAGCAACGGTCCCAGCAGGGCGGACGTGGTCGGTATCGGCCGCAACCCCCTTGGCCGATTTTGACCACGCACATTTCGGAGCTGTTCAGCTCCCTTCCTAACGGCTTTCTGAAGTGAGTCTTTTGTTCATCTACACTTATTGACTAGGCACTTCCTTCCTTGCGGTTTTCCAAGAAGAGCTTTCTGTTCAGTCACACTTCTTGACTAGGGGCTGCACAGCTTCGAAGTGGGCGTTGTCGGAATCGGCCGAGAGGATAGTAGCCGATTCCGACCACGCCCACCATGCTGTGACTGTTGCTTGAAGTGTTTGATCAGCAGCAAAACGACATGGATGTCATACATGTTATATGTTATGTAATGTTATGATGCGTTTTAATTCGAGGGTTTGTCCCCCACGACAAGATAGCCGCAGTGTACCAAAGATTTCTCTCGTTAACAAACAACGGTAGCAATTAAGATGTGCCCAACCTCATACTGCATCAGACGAAACTTCTACAGGATGCTCGAAGCGAGACAACGACCCAGGCTTCTAAAATGTACCCTCTCCAGGTCCATTCGTAGGAGCCCCTTTGGAGGAAACACTCCCCCGCCCTCCCGCTCTTCGCATTTCTGATTGCCTGACATTGTTTTTATGCTTTAGAAATTTCAAGAAAAGTCCGCCTGAAGATGAGTCCTCTTAAAAAAAGATCTAAAAAAGGTTCAAAAAAAGTTTCAAAAAATTCCTCGCGCACGCTTGTCCCCAATCTTAAGATGGACTGCTGCGGAATAACAGAAGACCTCGTTCAGGGCGTAGGATTCTCTCCCTTTGTCTTTTTCAGATCGCCCCCTCCTCAGCCCCACCTTCACAGTTGAACACTCTTACACCCCCATTTTATCCCGGGCTTGCCTCTGACCTGTGTTTGTTTGTTGTTTATTTTTGATGGAGCTGATATTTGGTTGATCTGCTCGGTTTTTCAGAATGAAAAACAATGAAGGTGTCGGGTCCACGTCCACTGTGAAGGGTGTGACCCAGGTCACGGTATCAAAGAAGGCTGGCGT
Source organism: Teladorsagia circumcincta (assembly GCA_002352805.1). Lineage (NCBI taxonomy): Eukaryota > Metazoa > Nematoda > Chromadorea > Rhabditida > Trichostrongylidae > Teladorsagia > Teladorsagia circumcincta. The sequence continues at coordinate 94,671 of KZ345412.1, forward strand.
TGGATAGCCGGGGCTCGGTAGTGATGGCTCTGAGCATTCTCACCCCGCTCTACGACACTGCTTGTTACCTTATTTTATGTCTGGAGAAATGTGTAGACTAATCATGTTTTAATATTTACAAACCGCTACATCTGTGCAGGTACCCCTCCGAAACCTATAATCTGATAGGAGATATACAATGCCTGAACGAAAGCTGAACAAACGTCATGCTTATCTCTTCAAAATGAAACTGGAATCATCTATGAGATTTCAGTGTATTCCCACAGGTGGTTGGACAGCAGTTGAGACGTCGTCGCGCACTGTGCCTACCTTTCAAAAGTACAAGCTCACCTCAATTCCCTTCACGAAAAGCTTGGACAGAATTCCAGTGATCTTAGCACTCTACACTTTTAGTGCGATGTTAAAGGAATCCTTTCCGGAAAATTCTTGCATTTTTTTCCAAAATGAGTGTGTCAGTTGGTATCACTAGAGGTCACACACAAAGTTTCACGCACGAAGATTCGGTTTCTGAAGAGAAACAAACCAGGAAAACCTACTTCATGGACCTTTCAAGGTAACTCGGGCGGACCCAAAGGCGGGGCATGGGAAAAAGGGCGCCTTGAGGCGCCTGCGTATCAGACGAACCAATGAAAGAGTCAGGGTTGAGCGTTCGATCGTGGAAAATAGAGAAAAACAATCGATAGAATATGATGCAGTAGAAGTGAGGGATGTTAGTGCAGTAAGTCAAACTATCAAAAAAAAAAATTCCTTGCGACGGCATGCACTGAATCAAGTGGAAACGTTCCTGCCACCAGCATTTGTGACAGATGTCCGGCAGGAATTCGAAGACGTACCAGTCCTTCCGCGTTTGCGAATTGTTTATCAAAACAAATGCTATTTTTTGTACTTTTCATTCCTATCGTGGGGATGGGCCACAAGGCAGTGATTTATAGGTGAGGTGATATCATGAATTCCCGGGGAGGATTCATAAGGTAAGCATAAGAGGTGAACGTACCTGCTCTAGATGTGACGGCGTTCACTGCATCATCACTAAGATATCGTTTCGTTACTAATCCAAGAGACGTCCACACCTAAGAAGAACGTAATTCAATGGTGCCCATTGACAGAAAAGAGCATCAAAAATTTTGTCAGAATATTGGACTGAACACTGTACAGTCCAGGGTCTTAAATGATGCATGCTCTGCGAACTGACCGCCTTATCGTCAGCAGATACGAAGATCAGCACGTCGTCGTCGCACTGGCCACGGCTTTGACGTGTTCTGAGGGTATCGGCAAATGTTTCAGCAGCAAGTCGTGCCATTGTTGGATTTCTAAATAAAGTTGTCGATGCAGTACCGACTCAACTAACACCAGCAATGCTTCAAATTTCACGTGTTATTGTGCCATTCAGACACGCTTCTGTTCTCTTCTAGGGAATCCCGCTATCCCAGGGCGGGTAAAAAAACCCGAAATAAAATCTCTAACGAGGAAAATTATGGGTTAGGAAGCTCATAGTTCTTGATATTTAGCTAATAGTGGATTCTTCTCAGTAGTATCCATATCGGCAGAGTTCATCTGCTAGAATAATGTAAATGAGTGCGTTTTGGTATACCGCGACTACGAGATGTTCAGAATGCTCGTGCTCACTGCACCTCTCCATACCCGGGATCCCCATTCGACTCATATGGGCATTGTAATAATAATTTATGGTGGTTTCACCCCAACCCACAACAACAAAAAATCCGTCGAGTGGGAGCAGGATGAATGATTTCCTTTAGGAAGGTCTTGATGCGATGTCCATCACTACCATCAATCTTAAACGGCTTCCCCTCTTCGACACCGCTCTTCCCTACCCCATCCGCCACCCTGGCCATGGCTGCTTCTACGGTATTTGATTTGATTCTGAGGCCAGTCGACACACCCAACAACGCCTACTTTCCCTCTGAATCCAAACCGGCCATCGAGCGGTGGTGGGGGGGGGGGAGGGGAATAAGTTGTTGGTATAATGAAGCGTCATATCCACAGGTTGCCTTGTTTTCGTGAAACCCTCGCAAAATTTTCGCCGAAATCGAAACACCCGTCAAGTACAACCCCTTTTTGCGACCTCTATTCAGTTTTCCAAAAGTAGACAACCTTGCTCAGCTACAAAATGCCCCCCTCCCAAAATCACAAATGTGACCCCTGCCTTCTGTTGAAAAGTGAGAGCGGACGGTGGACACTGATTAGAAGGTCTGAAACGGCCGGGTGAGAATTGCGAAACTTATCTAACTTCAAGAGAAGTTCTCGTCCCAGCAGACTTTCTTCCCTATATCTTCCGAGGAATCCCCTCACTCCTAAAGGAATATCCACTCCCAAAGCGCATCACTCAACGCTTGACTTCTTGAAAGGTGCATAATGGCCGATTTTAGAAAGGGACCCATTTCTTACCCTCGCCCCCCCCCGCCGGATCACTGAGCAGTTTCTTGTCCGACTTGCTTCATCAAGGCGAACGATTTTTTAGCGAAAATCAGGACGCACGCCTCACTCGAGCAAATAAAGTAGTTGATATACCCACTTTTGACTATGAATCATTAAAATTTCACCATTTTGCATCACAGGGTGCTATGAATACTGGGAACTTGCAGGAGCACCGAATGCTATAAATCCGCATTTACCAGGAAAACCAGTGCCCTCCACTACCACATTGAACCAAGGTGTCAACACGACGATCCAGAGTGTCAACACGACGATCCAGACGACGAAGGTCTCCCCAATCCCAAATACCAGTAGAATGCACGTTACTAGATTGATTCAAATTCAATGATTTCAGAGGTCTCCCCAATCCCAAATACCAGTAGAATGCACAGCTCGCAGTCAGGTGAAGAACTCTTCTCATCTTGTGTTACTCTTTTGCTGAACGCGCTTTCCGGGAGACACTCACCTTTGTTCCTCGAACAGCACCATTTTTCGTACAACGGCAACAGATACTGTAAAACCTCTTGGAGAATCATCACATCTGCCAAGATCCATCGGTGAACACGTGCATTTGGTCACCTCACGGACTTCGATCAGTGCATTGGATACCAGCAGGTCTGAAACACACCTGCCCTTGTCACCGGATTGTCATCAACAATGTAATCTCCGCTACTCATCAGTCAATCAAATTTTTTAACAGTGACTAAACGTTCGTCTATGAATAAAAAATTGTTTATCAAAAAAAGCAATTTAAAAAAAAATAAATGACTCATGGAAAAAATGGATGACACTGCAGGCTTTTTGTGCTCACCCGCATCCCGCTCGTGAAGCTTACAGTATTAGGTTGAAGCACAATTATTGCGGCTTTTTCGCGCCTTTTTTTCATTGGAAAAGTTGGCGTTTTATTTATAATTAGTTTATAAAAATGATATTTTCTCTTTAATTAACAGAAATGCGTACCGCAGATCAACTTCATTATGCTACAACACTTCGAAAAAGGTTGGAAGGCGGCAGAGTTTTTGCGCGATCTCAACGAACGAAGAAACTATCAGCAAAAGCCAAGTTTGAAGATCAAGAGGTTCAGAACTTATATTCCCCGGCCGAAGTTCCAACACGTCAAGCGGTCGTTGAGAAACTAGCAAACGAACAAAATTTGCCAAGCGTTGGATGAGGCAGTGACCGATGTTAAGACGTAGATCGCCTCTGAGAATTTCGACTTTTTTGCCCGTGAAATCCACCGACTGCCGAATGGGAAGCAGAGCTCGAAGTGGATGGTGACTGCTAATCATTCAAACATATATTTGCCAATATATTTTTTTCTTTTTAGCTGAGTAAGATTTCTTGAAAAAAGCTGCAATAATTAACATCTATTGAGTGCTGGTTTTATCAGCATGGATCGGAACATCGGAAATCAGAGGTAGCATGGTCACATGATCCCGCGCACTCTCCGGGGGTTAAATTTTGGATCAGATACCCCTTGGCCAACCAAACCTTTATCTTCGGGATTGGCTAATTGGCATCGGGGTCGTCTATGAACGTAAACCATACCCATGGACAATGGCTGACCGTGCAAACTATTTTATAAGCCAAATCCGAAATACTATGGTGCTAAGCGCCTCCCCGTACGCTCTTAGTGGAGCTGCAGTGCGTGGCGCATCCCAAAAGATATCGAATAACGTAGGAATGACAGAAATTAAAATAATAACAGTGCACTACTCCTTACCTTGTTGACACATCTATCACTATCAAATATTGGAGGTAAGCAAACCAGCCCGCTTGGCGTTTCTGCTGGGGTCGTATGCTGAATGTTGGGGAGGGCATGGGTTCCCCGAAGTCGACGGCTTACTTCAACTTGGTCGTTACGGTAGGAGAGTGATGACGGAAGTGGTGCAGCTACGTCAACAGCTTTGCCAAAAAGGCTGGTTTGAGTATAGCACATCGGGACTAAGCCTTGGAGAGATGACGGACCTCCGTTCTCTCGTAGGTCCGTCCTCTCACGAAGGTTTAGTCCTGAGGTAAGCTTCAAATCGAGGCGGTTCAAAGGAACTTGCTGAAGTAGTCCTACAACCGTCGGGGACCCCATCTCCTCCCCAACATTCAGCATACGGTCCCAGCAGAAACGCCATACGGGCTGGTTTGCTTACCTCAAATTGCTGTGCAAACCAAACAAACACCCAACACATGCGCATTTTAAACCTTTCTAAGGTTTTCTCGAAGAAAGTATTTAAGCCATGAAAGACAAGCGTATTAAAACGACCAGCGCTATGCCAGTGTTGATCGATTCCAGACCTTTAGAATTCTTGGCACCATTCAATTATTCCAACTCCAAAATCTCGAAATTTTATTTTTCGTCGAAACTATGTCCATAAGGGTAACTCGATGCCCTGATTACGAAAATGACATTCGTTTTTGCAGTGGCGCGATCACATTCACTCCTAATGCTGGCGCCGTTTGACACCTATTTTCCGCTCGTCTGCGCCCTCTCGCTGACAGTCGCGATGAGGACTAAGCCTTTGATGGGAGAACGGTTCAGAGGTGAGTACGCCACTCACCCTGTCACACGCTTCAGTTTCTGCACACGTGTATGGGTTACCTACCCTGGAGTTCCCCTTATTCCCTATGCTTAGTACCAGGCACTGATCATAGGTGAGAGAGCCCAGGAGAACGTTAAATATGCATTGAACTGCGGTAATGCTGAAAAGGAGTTTCATATTGGTATTCAGGACACCAATTAATCCCTATACAGAAGTTTACACCGAATTTGGTGAAAACAAGGGTAGTGACAAGGTGACGCCAACTGGCGCCAGATGGCGCCACTGCTAAGAATGAATGTCATTTTCGTAATCAGGGCATCGAGTTACCCCTATGAGAGAAGTTTCGACGAAAAATAAAACTTTGAGTTTTGGGGGTTGTAATAGTTGAATAGTGCCGAATTCTTTATGCTTGAATCTTACGAGGAAGGTCCATCAGAAAATGCCCAGATTTCTCAAAACAGTTCCTTGCACGATATAGGGGTATGTGCGTGGGATACAGAGCTGCAGGTTTTTTCCTGAGCGGCCCTCTGAATGCCAAACAAGGAGTGGTGGAGAGGTCCGTGTTTCGAACCCTCAGGGCGACATTTTTTTTTGCATTTTCGATTGGCGCTTCTAGGATGTCGCAAAATGGTTTCCGCGGGTAGTGATGGATCCTATATTACACTAAGGAACATTAGTAACCTATATGAGTAGGTTTTTACCGAAAAATTGGTGCCGGAAAGGTGTGTCGATTGGGATTCTTGATCTCCTTTTTGAACATTCAGAGGGTCGCTCAGGAAAAATGAATTACACTTCTGAAATCCTTGCACATACCCCATATTATGGAGAAACCCATTTGGAGAAAGCTGGGCATTTTCCGAAAGATCTCCCTGGTTAGCGTTTTCCTCCACCGAAACTGAGTGCAGCTTCCATTAGGGATGGGTTCAAGATTCGTCCATCACTAACGCCTTCAACTCTTCAGCTTTCTCATAGTTTGATCGCCGCTCGAGCACGCAATGTTTGCTGAAGTTTTATTTGGCAAATGTCAACAGACGTTGGAAGGTACCCAAACGGGACAAAAATCCTACATACCGATGAAAACAAGGGTTAGGTAATCAAATGAGTTTGAACAGAAATGCAAACAAGCTTATCACCAACTAAATTGAGGTGACTTCTTTGGAAAAAACGAATAATCGAAAGCTGCTCAAGATATAGGGTTGTAATTGGTGCAGCCAGCAGACGCCATTCTCTTCTGCTCTCGGATTTCAAAAGTATAGATGTTGTCGGAAAGAGCAGAAATATTCCAAAATATGTAGCTGCTCAAATGGTTTAACAAGAGTTCTTAGATCTTTTATTTTTATGGATTTCTTTCAATCCTCCTTCTGTGACGACCTTCCGAGGCCTAATTCTTTTTTCAGGCCTCTTATCCAAATAGGTCTCTGACAACCACTGGAAAGGAAAAGCAAAACAAAACAAAACGAAAATAAAGCATTACAAAACGAAAAACCAACAAGAGCTTGAGAAATCTTCTTTGCAATGGAAAACTCCAAAAAATGGAATCAAAACCTCAGTGTAATCCAGCATTGTTTTAACAAATGTGAAAATCAAGGGGACTCAATGGTCTTACTGAGGCTTCTACCTCACATATTTCACCTTGAACTTTCGCAGGCCTGTCATTCCTCAAAACTGGGCAGGCGAAAATTCAAGCTATTGGTGCCCCTTGATAGGCTCTGGGTATCAACTTTGTTTCCGAACAAGAAATCCCAACGATTGGTTCTTCTTGTCGCCAATACAGGCCAACCTCGCAGTGCCCAAAGGCTCAGTGATCTCTAAGTAAAAGCAAGCCTCGGGCTAAAACCAGAGTGTGAAACTGTTGTTCCCATTGATGGTCGTGCTGCGGAGTGAAATAAAAGTGAAGAACAGAGGAAACGAAACTATCGAAAACGCTGAAATTAAGGGCCTCAACTTTGAAAAACTAAGGTAAGGTGGGGTGTGGTACGACAAAGGGGCAGATCAACAAATGCGTGAGAACCCTACAGCAATCTTTGTGGGTGGGGAGAGTTGCAATAGGGGTCGATGGTTGTAGCCCCTTACGCATTTTGTGCGACGGGAGTGGCACGCTTTGTAGACTAGGTACATTAGGTGAGGACCTTGCTATGTACAGGGTGGGCAAAAATTACGGTAACAAGAGGTTGCCGCAGTCAATTTTCAATTTTAAACACTAAGAGTTTTTGATAAATATTCCATGTGTTTATCTTGATGACAGAGTGTTTCATCTTTGATTTTGTCATATGGGATATAACAACTTTGAAATGGGCAATCCTTTTCTCTCCCGAGAAACATTCCTTACTTTGCTCCGTGGAGCTGCTTGATTGTGTTACATAGCATGACGATTCAAAGGCTCTGTGAGACTTCTGTCGAGCACCATCACGAAGGGCAATAGGCAATCTATCAGAAACAATAGGCCTGACACTGAGAGCATTGCACCTGCGACTTCACGAAGAATCTCTCGAAGATAGGTGCAAGGGAGCGTCGGAAGCCAGCTCGTTTAATCTGTCGTTTGGTCGCTGTAACTTCTACTGAACGCAACTTCATGCAACGATTTGCGTGCACATGTCTTAGCAAAGTGGTTTACTGGCATAAAAATGCCTCGAACTCCTAACTGATGCAGGAAAGTTGAACAGAAAACAAAGATACGAAAAGACATTGTCTCGATTCCATAATGGTCTCCATTTGTCGGTCGTTTTCCCTGATGAGAAGAGATTCTGCTTCCAAAATAAAAGCGAATAGGGAGAGCACCCAGACTAGTTTCAGTAAAAAGCCAGCCAGCCATTCATGATGTTTTTCGCAGAAATAATAAGAGCGGGGATCACGACTCGAAGGTACCTCGGACAACTGCTGCTCAAAGTATGAGGTTGGATAGTAAAAATCAGCTCGACACTTCTTCGTCTCGCTTGAAGCTTCAGACAAAAAAGAACTTCAACAGGAAACACTGGGAATTAAAGCAAGTTTGGGCGCCATCCCGGATTGCCCAAAAAGTGATGCCACCAGTTTATCGTGGTTTTCGTCATATTGGAAATTCAGAAACGTAGCTCTCCCTTCTCAAGTCCTCTGAAATGCTTTGTATTACGCGTGCTGAAGGCAAAGCATCGCTACAAGCGTAAAAGGAACATCGACAGGTTGAGCAGTCGTTAGTGAAAGCCTCGGACCTACTCGACAACACCTACCTACACAACAGGGTCGACGACCTTTTAGGAAGTCTTCGTTTATTTCTCAACACAGAAAGCGGCTACTCCAAGGAGTAATATTGTTCCCTGTGTAATAACCCTCCACCAATATGAGTGTGTTGTTGCTTTGCCACTTCTCGGTCTTATCACTTTTATATAACCAATTTGTGTTGATACCGTAAATTTTGCCCACCCTGTACTTCCCTCAAAGTACCTCCCTACTAGCGAGGCTAATTCCGGGGCTTGCCTTCAAGGTGCAATGTGGGCATGGCGCATCACGAAATGGTTGAACATATGAACTTTACCCAATCTTCTCACATTTGATGCAAGAGTTGCATAAAATTTATGTAAGTGTGATAACGGCTTTGTGGGCCTTATCACTATGCGCTATCTGGGCATTGCCGAAAATTAGATCTGTTTTGGTTTGCCGCCACATACCACGTGTTCTACTATGCGCGAGACAGCTTTGGCCAGGTAGTTCTTTCGAACAGTTGATTTCCCCCCTTGCAATTCAAGCTTATCATAATTGAAATTTTGCCATGGAATGAAAGAGTGAGGTAAAGCTGACCAAGTTTTTTGAAGAACATCTGCTTTTAAGCATGCAGAAAGCGGAAGAAAGGATAACCGGAAGTCGATCGTATCCCAAGTTGTTGGCCACTTATTGATATGCCACACAGAATAGCGGAGCTGTTTCGAACAAATAATATCGATTTGTACAGTGAACCGTAGGAGCAATTAAATATGTAACAATGTAAAAATATTTTATAAATAATAAAAACGGCATTTTCAGTGTTGTTCATCAAATTCCAACTTCTCTCTTCTTAAAACCTCGGCATAGTTGTAGTTATAAGTATTATACTTTTGCCAACGAGGTTTGGCGGTTTAGAGGACATACTATCTTAAACCTTGAGCGATCTTTAGGCCTTTGAGGAAGACGATCTCGTCGAAACGTCAGGCCGTTAATAAAGTTCCACCTAACAACCTCGTTGGCAGAAGTATAATACTTATGGCATTTTCAGTCTTTTAGATCTGGTCTCTCGCTTTCTAATCAAATGATCGCTTCGAAGGGAAGCACTCTTTGGTTGAGATGGGTGAAGGCTTGTGAGTTTCCTTGAACCCGCGCTTCCCCCTCGTAATATGTTACTGACATCGCCCTGCGACAGGATGCATAGTCAATTGCCCCTTCAGATTATTGCGGTACTGGAAAGTCAGGGAATACCTTCAAATAGTTGGTTGCCGGAATCATGCCAGACGATAAGTTGAACCACTTGTTACCAGATAAGGACGTTTGTAGGCAATTGCCATGAAAACCAATGCAGAATATCCAAGAGTTGAGAACTTACGATTAGCAGTAGCATTGCCGCTGTTCAGAACGTTATTCGGATCGCAAAGGAAACTCGGCTCAGGCATTCCACAAGCAAAAGGCTGTTCGATGGAATCAGGAAACGTTTCCGGCGTGTAATCATCAAAGGTGGCGGTCAGTACCAAGGACGGTAGTACGACGAGGACAACGGTGGCGGTGTGTAGAAGATGAAGCATGAGGGGCTACAGTCGTGTGAGGTGGCTGTGCTATGCTCACGGCAAATATGCAAGCACTGCAGATTGATAAGACCCGAGGAGACGGACGGCCCACGTAGCGCCAGAACATGAGTAAGAGCTGTGTGACTCAGCCATGTCCGGTGAGTGTGATGCTTTATCGCATTTATAAATCGATCCATGAGCAAGAAAACAGGTGCAGGTCAGATGAATTTGAAAGCAGTAGTGTTGAATCTATGGACAGGATTCATGATGCTGTCCCTTTCCTGAGGACCAAATCACCCTAGATAATGGTGAAATTGTGGCAAGCAGCAGAGGGGTATTAAAAATACCCGCCGGGTAATGACTTACCTCGCTTATCTTTCAAAACAAATGCGCTTCCTCACATCAATGATTCGGAGTGAAAGATGAATGTGGCTCATCTCGAAGGCTTCACTGTCACTAATTAAAATGCTGTATAACCCAAGGCGGCATCAAAATTTCATTTGCAAGGAATTCTAAAAGCACAGAAGAACTCCAAATATTTCAGGAATTTTAAAAATCCATAGAAACGACTCGGAAAGAGCTCCTTTGAGATCTTCCGCGATAGTGTAACACCTTCACACAGCAAGGGCCTCATTGATGGGTCCCCTAAGCTGCCTCTCTACTCTGGTCGACGACGCAGATGGGCCTTGCTGCAGCCGGCCCCAGGCATGTGCCTTCCTCAGCCAAGTATAAAGCTGCCCTTGAAGTAACAGTCCCAGCAGGTCGAAGTGGGGGTGGTGGACAAAAGTTGCACCTCCTCTTGTCAGCCGTGGAGATTCGATGATGAACACAATTTGCATCATAAATGGACTTCAATGAGTCCCTGTGGGCCCAAATGCCTCCGCAACAGTGGAGATCTCGTCCACACAATCTTCACGGCTGGCAAGAGGTGGTGCGATGTTGTCCGCCCCGCCCATTTCTACCCTGCTGGGATTGTTGATTTGAGGGAATCGTTGGAGTGAACTTGTACCACTAACCTAAACTAAAAACTAACTAACTAGTTTTTGTGTAGGAGCTTCAATTCGATAAAATGCAGATGATTTTGCACATCTGCTGAATTCAAAGTCAAGTGAATGTGAAGGGTTGGGATCGACAATATGAGACGTCTCGACTGTCATTGTCTCTAGGAAATAGTGCGCCATGCACCTGAAAACTTACGAAGCTTTGAATTTGTATGTACTTGGTTAGCAGTGCAGTATACTTCATACTTATTCTTGAAAAATGAGGGTTGAGCCCTAGTTCATTAATCGAAGGAAAAAGGTGTCGTCATTTTGGAATTTCGACTGATTATTGACTCGTGCAATCAATCAAAAATCTTGTTGTCCTGTACAATTGGAAAGAGCAGATTGGGATTGCGCCATGCTCTTATCCTCCTACATCCATGTCTCGAGTTGACTATCAATGTTACATTCGGTGCCCAAAGGATGGAGTATGGATAGAAGGGATGCGGCGCATCGTCCCAGTTCCCCTCCTCCACCTCATTCAACACTTTTCTCGTCCACAGTACCGGCTTATCACAAAGGTTTTGATTAGCCAAGTTTGGACAACCGCCATTCAGCGCAAGCGCTCAAAGTGGTCCCATCTGACCAATACATATCTCTCTTCACTACGACAGCCTGCCGTCTGCCGTAACAGCACAACGTGACTTGCGTGTGTAAGCGAAAGATTTTTTGTGCCTCTCATTGTAAACCAACCCTAAAAAATAAGAATATCACTGATAACTAGGATCAACTGACTAAATCACCACGTGCCCTTGACTATCGAAATTAATTGTTAACTGGTGCACCGTCGAGTCGGTTCCAAGTGAAGGTGTGTCAAACCAACTTTTTCTCCATTTAATGGATCG
>KZ345413.1:4279-14989 GCA_002352805.1 Teladorsagia circumcincta
GCGCCAGCCCCGCCTCCAAATGACGAGCGGCGTAAATAAGAGTATGAATTCACGTGCTGCGGCGCGGTTGACGGGGCTCCGCCCAGATGTGGTCTTCTAAAATCCAATCACGTGCGAGCCGCCGCTGCAACGCCGCTGAATGTTTACTAGTTCCCCGTGGTAAACACGAATGCGTCAACAGATCTCTGGTGTTTGATGTCTTATTCGCCTCGTTAACAAAGGCAGTGAAGCCCGGTAATCGACGAGCCCGGAACTGCTAATAAAAACACCACGGGTAAGGGGTCGGTGACCATCAGGGGCATGATTTTGAATTTCGGCCTCATTTTGAACAGTTGTAATCGGCTCAATGCGCCGCCACAAGTGGGGAGAGCCAACCTATGTCAAAGGAATCCTTGTTGCTCCCAAATTGGTCGTTCTTCGATTAACTGTGAAAACGAGCATGCAGCGCAAGGGGATCGATCCTGCGGCCCATTTGCTCCCTGAAACATTTCAAGCCTCTGCGCTATAACCAAACTAGTAGCGGTTACATATATAATAATTTTACGAAAAGCGATAGTATAGTATGTTAACTACAGACGGATTCATTAGGTAAGAGCGATCTGAGCTGAAGCTTAAAACTGCTTGCAAGGCTTACAGCATTTAGCATTGATCAATTCTTTCGGGATGCGCCACACGTCCGACTTCCATTCAAAATTGAAGTGGGATTTCGAATGTGATTTGGCCGAATGACACTCATCCCGGAGGTATGGAAGGCTCAGTCAAGTTGGACGGTAACCGAGCCGATCGAGCTCTTGTTCTTTTTTTGTTTTTATTTTTTTGGCCTAAAAAAGTAAATTTTCGAAAAAAAAATCCCATAACCAAGAAATTCTCCGTTCTTTGTCCTGCAAAAAGGGAACTGCTCCTGATAGTGAGCGTTTACGGTAAATGTGTTGGAAGGACGCGGCCCCGTTCCCATTCCGTAAATTTTCGTTCAAACATTAGACATGCGAACTGGTTTCGAATCCGTCGGGAGTTTTCGCCCCGTGCCCGTCGCTCAAGTCCCTCAATGCCTCACGAGAGGGGCGCGTTATTCCAAAGAACAGCCCATTCAACAACGATATCGCTCAACAACAGACAGTTGGACAACACGAAAACACGCGGCGCTCATAAACACTCAAAACTGCAACTCAACGCAACTGACAAGGGATCGGAATTTGTACCTTGATCAGTGGGTTCTGATGCCTTGCTGATACCCACTTAGCGTACATTACGGACTCTACGATTCCTACGACAGAAGTGGTTTTGTGAGAAGCCGGTGGCAAAAATTTGTGTGTTGAATAGTGACTAGCCCCGAATCGCATTTGGTTATTTAAAAATTCCAATGAGGCTGTTTCAAGCTGTTTTCCATCGGTGAGCACTTTACTCCGCGGTAGCGCAACACGATAAACCTTACATTAGTGATGGAAAAGCAGGGACAAAGTTCACACTGTCTAGAGCTTGACCAGCTGCTTTAAGATGCGCAGCACATGTGATTCATTCATAGGAGGATCTATTAGAGTTAAGACTTAGTCTATACAGCCATTTAAACGATTTTCAGGTGGCGAGGATGAGGAAAAAGGGGCGACTTACTCGAATCACTTCCAGCAGAAGTTCTGCCAACCTTGCTGAACATTGCGTGGATCTTCCTGAACGGTGAGAGATTTTCAAGGCGGACATGATTCGGAAATGAGCCTCAGGAAAAATATTCAACACTATTATAGTCAGTCATACATAGCCCTCATAAGCTCTGCCCATAATGGGAAATCAAAAGGATTCAAAAGGAGTTTACTTCAAAATGCCATCTTCACCTGTCAGATAGTGGGTGCCTTACAAAGTCCATGCGTTGGCAAAAGATCAGCTTTAGTACGAGGCTAGCATAACGTTGGGCGCTATCACACTATATGGGGGCATTGTTAAGGAATCGCGTGAAACATCTAATTTGCTGCCGTCGGGACCAAGCGTTAGATGGACTAGGAATGACTCGGGCGAGCAATTGTCATTTCCCTGAATGTTCCTGCCCCTCCTAGGTTAGTACCAAAACCGCCCCTTTACCTTGTGACGCTTGATGTTGGGTCTGGCAGTATGCCTAGTAAAATGTTGTCATCGAGGAGCAGAGTACACTCGTTAGCACTCAGTTCAACTCTGACCCCATAAGCCTCAGATGAGTTTTCCTCGAAAAGCTTAGATTTTGACTAATAGCTCACGGTGGTTAGTTGAACTTCGAGAAGGCAATGATACACTAGACTGTAGGGGTGTTACCCGAAGTGCATGGTGGCAGGAGCCCCATTAATTGAATCTACATACTCCATGCCCAGCCCAACAACGGCTTGGTCGGTAAATTACGCGGCAGTTCGGGCAAGCAATCAAAATTAGGCCAACTGAGCTCAGCAAGAGGAATTGCTCAGATTTAGAGGCGGGTGGGTCCATTGGAAAGAGCTCGCTTCCACCCGTCGGAGGATCTCTCTAGAACATTTTGCAATAGATATAAGTAGCTGTGGTCGAAGTACCGCCCCTGCAGTCGATATAATTACAATTCAGAGATCATCCCTTCACCAGCTTTAGCGCAGTAACCAGCTGATTTGTGCGAGGGTGGACAGCTTCGATCGTTTGAGCGAGGCTCGAAGCGCGTATTCGCATGAAGTGGCAGTGTTTGTCCACGATCCCTTAAAGAACCGATAAACCTTCCATTATTTGAACTTGAGCCGTCTCACCGTCAGAAAACACCATTACCTAGCTGACTCTTGCGGTGTGGAACTGTTGGATATTCCTTAAAAGGGCATTCCTATATTTTGCAGCTAAAACCTCTGAGGTTATAACCACCTAAATGCAATTCACAGGTACACGATTTCGTTTTTTCTCTGTTGGGGGGCGAAACCATGTACGAAATAAGCCTCTTGAGTGAGAAAGTGAGAATGAATGGCATGGTGAAGTGCATACCCAGGTAACATTAGACTGGTGGCGAACACAAAGGCATGGGTCGCGATTAGATCGCCAGACCAATTCTCTCCGGGAGTGAGTTGGCAGGGTGCCTAAGCGCAAGGTGAGGCACTGTGAGAACTCGTAAGTGCGCACAAGGGTGCTAAGGCCTTACTTTAACTGCTGCGTGCGCTGCTATTTTTGCTCTTTGGCAACGTGCACAGTGTCTGCGCCCTCTCGCACATGCTCTCTCGCGTTTCCCACTCACTGCGCCGAGTCTATTGGCCTCCATTCCTCATAAAGGAAGAGGTCGACCTTCCTTTATGAGGAATGGAGGTCGACCGCCTCAGTGTTTTCTATGGATCCTTTTCCTATTTTCCCAGCGACGGCCTCCCTCGTATCTCCTGTTCCACTTTCGTGCGGAACAACACACCAATGATCACTACGCGCGCCCGGACTCCCGAGAGCGTTCTAGACACTTTTCTATTTTTAGCCGCGCCTCATTTCTCCGTAATCAACAGAAGGCATACATGTTTATGAAAACCATCCTTGATGCATTGCATTGATCGCTTAACACCGATCGCGCAAACACCAACAGAGCGCTATAAAAAGGGCCAGCGACAGCGCTCATCACTGCTTCGATGACGTCATTCTCCCACGAAATCCGGTTTTCCTCTATTTTCATATTTTGGACTTATAATCTCTTCATCAATAAATTCCATGCTCTTTGCCCTTCCTTCTCTTTCTTCTCCCGTCATTCCGACTTGTTTTCGCTTGGTTTGTTATCTTTCTCACAACGATTTTTTTCAGATACAAAACAACCTTCTAACGCTACAATAATGGACTGTGAAGTGAGTTTTATTTACCGAACCAATCAATACGTATGTTTTCTGTGCGTCAATCCTACAGCTTTCAGAGTGGACGATGCCATTCTAACGACGCCAGCAACAAGGTTCAGCAGATTGGAAACGCTGGCAAGGAAAAAATGCACGATGCTGGCCGAGATGTCAAGAATGGTGATCAACGAATGGGGGACAAGGTGAGGGTTACTTCAAAGTCTACCGCTTCAAATGGAATCTGAATTATCTATTTTGAAGGCCGAAGAGATGAAGGATCATCAGGCAAAGCAACCATTTATCGAAGGAGGCTACTAAGGAGCTTACTCGGCTACCAAGAGCTTACTCAGGAATACTGCCATGTCTATATGTAATATAATTTAATTGACGCCTATGACGAGTCATGTGTATGATGTATTTGAATGATTTTTGAAAATTTCACTGAAAATAAATGTGATACGAATTAATCAATGGCATTGAGACAGCTTCGAGTAGAACGTACTGGTGATTTTTGGAACCTGATTCTGGGCCACAGAACTTGGCAACGGAAAGGTTCCCAGGGAGTTCTAGGAGTCTGAGCCTCGATACAGGTAATCTGGGTTTTGAAGGCAGTGTCTTGATGAGGTGTCGGCTAAGGTTTCCGCTCGCTTTCGGCGTCATTGCAAGATAGGGAGCATCCTCCAAAAAACCTAACAGGATCAGGGACTTAGAGAAGAAAACGAGAACTGCTCACGCCCTCTGGAGGCTCCTTTCGCCCTTTTCCTAGGCTTATCCCCTTTCTCGGAATAGGACAATTTACGCAGCATGAATTCATTGTCACCACAATGCCCCGTATATTGCGATAGCACCCGGTTCCTTTTCCGGAACTTTTTGAGAAGGAGAGCTCTAATGAAATCATGCTAAACGTCCCTTTGCGAGACTTGTACTCTTTTACGGAACTCTGACCGGATGTTTGATCTTTGATGCGCCGAATAGATTGTTCCCAAGTGTTTTTTCGCCCTGGTGACCAACGCTCAACTATTTGTCAACCGCGAGTCCTATAGAGGCAACTCATTGCACGAATCCTTGATATAACATTACTGAAGCGCTGAATAGTACTGTATGCATAATATTGGTTTGGCACCAGGTGATCATGAGTGTTCAAGGTCAGGGTGAAAATAGTGTCGAGGAAAACCCAACTCTGGTACGACCCCCCCCCCCCTGAAACGGGTAGTCTCGGTACGACACCCTCCGTAAAACGGGGACTCAGAACAGAAAGAAACATTGACAGCAATGAGAAGAAATGATGAATAGGAACGGAGAAGCCACCTTTACTCGGCGACTATAGCACGAAGACCACGATTCACACAAAGTTCCTGCAAAAAAACAATGTACCATCGTGAGAACACTGACTCTACGCACATACACACACGACAGAAAGAAAAAATGACAGCAATAAAAAAAACATGATAAAAAGGAAGTACAATGAAGGAGTCATCGAATTCGAAGAGAAGGTCGTTTCTTCACGCGGCTGCGGCGCGGCTCGCGGTGGAGCGAATTGTCTCGAAAATTTGCCTCGTCCTCTTATGTTTTAAACCTTAATAACTTTTTCGAAACTTGATCTTTTTGAGACTCGTAGGTATGATTCGAAAGAGCTCTGACTGCAGTTCCTAACTATTCCTGAAGTTGTTCTAACGATGCCCTATTCAGTGGTATTTTCCACGTCGAGTAAACGTCGAGGGATCAAAAATTTTCATGTTGATTTTTGCGTTCTAAAGTCGATAACTTCCTTATTTCTCAATTGTTCAAAAAGATGTGGATTGTTCTAGAAAGTAGAAGATTTGCTCATTCAAATGGCTACCTGATCTGTTTTGAAAACTTCCTAATTAAGGAGAAATCTGCGTCGAGGAAAAGTCGAGGGCCTTTTTTTCTTCACTCAAACCAAGATTCTTTCCACACTACTGCTGGGAAATTCATTGAAACCTCTGGAAATGCATTAATTTTGGTCTAGTATACGCTATGCCGTCGGTCCTCGCTCGGAATTTTAAGTCAGTTGAAAGGTGCTGTGTGAGCATGATGAGTTGCTAATAAGAACCGAAGTGTTCTCACTTCTACCAGTACTGGATATCATGCCACGTACTGACACCGACAATTACGACCCCCCTCCGTCTTCCCAGGGGCAAATACGACCCCCGTCGAGGAATTCCTCTAACGATATTCACCCAGTTCAAGGTTTGAATCTAGCAATGGTTGAAGTAATGGGGTCTGACTAGGGCTTACCATCAGCAATCCTGGAAGAATAATTTGTTTACTTATTTATTCATTACATCGTGTATGACAGCGTTAGAAAAGAAATCCACAACATAACTGTAACATTGCTAAGACGGGTCTCATCAATTAGGGGGACATGTGGTGCGGCAGTTCATATCGCACCCACTATTTTGCAGGGGAGGGAAGCTCCGGGGTGGGTGTAAATGTCTAAGCGAAATGGTTCACGCACCTCGGAGATCCCCTCACCTTGCAAAAATTGGAATCCCTGTAGCCGGCAGTATTTGTTGCACCACATGTCCCCCCTTACTGGATGAGACCCGCTAAGACAGTAAACAAAACAAGTCAATTACGAGTGGAAAAGCGCTGCCAACAATGCCTTCTCTATTAGTTTTACATGGAAGGTCAGAAGGACGGGTCTGAGAAATGGCTCACCTTGAGCTTGCTCTTGCTTGCTTGAGCTGATCGTCTCTTGTTATGGAAAGGCTGTAGAACTGAATGTTCCCACGAATCCGTCGCTGCTAAGATTGTAAATAACCCCCTTCTGCAGTAGTAATAGGTTTTAAAGTGTTCAGAAGTACAGAGGATCTCATGATCAGCATTATTGAATTTTTTGGTGCCAAAAATTCTACAAAATTATCGACCTGGTGTTGCTAATTCCAGTGACGGCCCATTATTGTCAACAGCCGTTCCAGTACTGTGCCAGTTGTGATTCCGGAACAAAAGGGTGTGTGAAAATTAATTCATGGTTGCTAATAAATCCAGGTGGGTGGGAGGATCCTTGCGATTCCCCCCCCCCCTCCGTTCTTCCTCTGTCTGATTTATAGGCTCTATTTTAACTTTTGTTTTCGGGCAAACTCCATGATATTCGAACACCACACAAACTTCATTATTAGCGATCATTAGAGGGTTTTCGATACGAGAGTAATTCAGCGGATCTACGATCTATGGTCAATGGTTGTTTGAGCGCTTGAAATCCGTAAACAACTGAGCGCTTTATAAAGGCTGGCCGGCAGCCTGGCCCTCGCTCCTGCGCCTTCTTCTAAGAGAATCCCCAGCTTTTTTTGACATGGCCTTTCTGTTTTAGAAACGACTTCTTTTCTCACTCTTCCTCCAGGTCTTTCTCGTCTTCTACGCTTTCATTTGGCATCATAGCCGCAATTTCTGACTGTCATCCTTTTCAGATAAAAAATGAACTACAACGACCAAAGCTACAACCAGGGCGACGTTGGAATGTTCGGTAATTCCGGTGTGCTTCATTCTTCGGAGAAGATCCATTTGGCTGATGATAATCCGATCGCTCACAACCTTCCCGGTTCGGAGCGGATCCATTTGCCTGATGAGAATCCGATCAGTCACAACATGGACTATAACCGCGATGGCAGCCATATGACTCAGGATGCTGGAGATTCCGCCAAGGGAAAACTGAACGAGGCCGGCCGAGCCATCAAAAATACCGCTGAAAAAGTTGCCGATAAGGTAAGCAGTTTCTCACTCTTCAGTCTTAATTGATCTTGTACAGTTCTACAGTAACAATTGTTTAAGGCTGTAGAACTGAAGGACAAGGCCAAGGAAAAGATCCAGGATGGTGTCGATAAAATCAAGGGCAATTAAACCGTTTGGTCTTCATATGTACATGTGTATAAATTCCCATCGGCAGCTACTTCTAAATGCTGTTATGTGTTTACAACATGATCTTCAATGTTTTTAGCCATTTCGCAGAAAATAAACATGATTAGACAATTGTTTGAATACATTACCAACCGCGGTGAAGCTCAGTGAATAAGCCCAGGTCATAAATGAAGATGTCAGAGCGGTCATGCAGACTGCCCCTGTCCAACTGGAGATGCGAGAGTAACGTCTGCGGTGGTATGGGCACGTGCTAAAGAGGCCACAGGATCATCCGATAAGAACAGCGATGGACTTCGAGGTGGAAGGCAAGCGACAGCGAGGGGTCCAGAAAAAGACATGGAGCGACGCAATCAAGAAGGACCTGAGTGAGGTCGCGGCCACGAAAGAAGATGCCCTGGACAGAGCAAAGTGGCTACGACTGACAAAGACAGCGGACCCTGTGACTGCGCGGGATTAACGCTAGGGAGAAGAAGAAGACGACGAAAAATTCTCGGAATATGCGAGTTTTACACTTCTAGAAGAATCACTTCCTTCGAAAGCATCGAATCGAAGGAAGGAATGGGACGTGCTAAATCAGAAGGTTTGTATTTTAAAAAGTTTGCTCGAAGTGTACATATGATATAGTCATGGCATCAAAAATGGCCTCGTTAGGAATTTTTGCCTGAACAACAAGGAAATTATTCGTGGCATGCTATGCCTTTTGTCGCCTTACCCCTTCAAAAGCATCTTGAAAAACAGTGCCGCATTACGAACCGCAATTATGCCTCTTCATAAAATTTCCAATAGAAAACTATGTTTATCAAAAATGACCCCGTTGGAGATTTCTGATTGTATAGCGCAGGCGGGTCTTCCAGCTAGTTGTCACACTTTCAATGACTTCGTGATTATACAATTTTATAGAAAATTTGCGGATTTGAAATTACACTGCATTATCGAATATATTCATGTAAGACTAAACCAATAGATTTGTGTTTATAAGGTAAATGAAAAAACTGTCACATTTTGATTAGTGAATTATTTTATAGGCAGTGGCTGGCACGATAGGTTCGTGTGGGGTTCAAGGGAGCCTGGGGGCGCTCAACGCCAGTTGCGGAAAAAGAAAGGAATCTATCAAGGAAAAGAAAGGGACCCTCCATTGGCTGTGATTTTCGTTCCAGGACAGTCAGCGGCTAAGACAGGCGGACGTATGGACGAGTTTACCTCAACGCGTTTGATTGCACCCAATCCATGCTCCAGTCAGGTTGCTCCAGTTGTGCCACTGCTGGCAACACCACTCGATCAAATCACCAAAATAACTTGTGGTTGGAACGTTTCTGGGGCAGAGCGCTTCAACCCAGTCGCGACAATGTCAGCCACCAGTGGCTGACGCGAAGAAGCTCTCTCGGGACCACATCATCCGCCAGTTGCCCCCACGGGAAGGGTCTCAGCAAAATTTGTTGTTTTTCACCACTTCACCTGATTTTAAAGAAGGGTCGCGTGAGACAATAACCGTCACCGGGGGCTGCCATTTTGCGATCGCCCCAAACGGAGCTGGTCCGCGGGCAGTCTTTGAAAATCCTGGGCTGTCGCGAATGGGTTAAAACAGTGCTCAGCAACCAGCGCGCTTTTAGCCGCAAAAGCACTTTCCTGGAGGCCAAACTACTGTTTCATGTGGCGCATATTTCCCCGATATGCTATCCCTTTATTGTAACCGTTTCCTTTAGGAATTTCGAAAAAAAATGGCCTCGTTAGGAATTTTTGCCAAATATTACGGAAAATATTCGTGGCATGCTATGCCTTTTGTCGCCTTACCCCTTTTTGAGAAGTTTCCTCCAAACTTGTTGTCTTTCTCAACCATAAGTATAACCATACCTTTGCAATTATTATTGGGGCGAAAGGCACTGATCGATCTTCTTCAGGAATGCGCCATGCGCTTGACATCCAGCAGAATTGCGAGTCGCAGCTCCAGCTATTTTGCAAACAGTATCAATACTTTGGTCATTGCTGAACCCAGCACTTGGAGGCCTTCGTCTGCCCCACCGAGCCAAATTCGACCATCTCCCTCATGGAGAGCTCCTCGATGCGCTTGGCTGCCCCTCGCACAGATGCGGTTTCTGTGGGCAGCAGGAACCACGCAAGAATTGTTGTGCTGGTGAGTAGGCTCTATTTTCATTCCATCTTCAAAGATGCTATATGAACTTCAAAGATCATACCAACCTCATTACTAGCTGATCATTAGAGGGTTTTCGATGCGAGAGAAAAGCAGCAAAGCTACGAACTATGGTCAATGGTAGTTTGGTCGCTTGAAACTTCGTAAACAGCCGAGCGCTTTATAAAGGTTGGCCCGCAGCAGCAACGGCACGCTCTCGCTCTTGCGCCATCTTCTAAAGAGCAGCCCCTCTCTCTATTTTTAGCCATGACTCTTCTATTCGAAAAAAACCCTTTTCCTCACTCTTCTACCACGTCTTTTCAATTGCCCTTGTCTTCGATGCTTTCAATTAACATTCTGGTCTCATTTTCTGACTGCTATCCTTTACAGATAAAAAAATGAGCTACAACCACCAAAACTACAACCAGAGCGACGTTCCATTGTACACCGATTCCGGTGTGCTTCACTCTTCGGAGCGGATCCACATGACTGGTGGTAATCCGATCACTCACAACCTTCCCGCTTCGGAGCAGATCCGATTGGCTGATGATAATCCGTTCACCCACAACATCGACTATAACCGCGATGGCAGCCATATGACTCAAGATACTGGAGATTCCGCAAAGGGAAAACTGAACGAGGCCGGCCGAGCCATCAAAAACACCGCTGAAAAAGTTGCCGATAAGGTAAGCAGTTTCTCACACTTCAAACTCCAACTGATCTTCTACAGCTGTATAATAATTATTGTTTTAGGCTGTAGAGCTGAAGGACAAGGCCAAGGAAAAGATCCAGGATGGTGTCGATAAAATCAAGGGCAACTAAGCCAACTCAGGGACTCTTCTTTCATGTATATGTGTATAAATTCTCATCGGCAGATAATTCTAAAGTCTGCTATGTGATTACAACATGATCTTCATTGTTTTGACGATTCTG
>KZ345413.1:88742-99848 GCA_002352805.1 Teladorsagia circumcincta
TTGAGGGATGTACTGAATATACTTGTATAATTATGTACATAATATTATTGTAGTAGTCATTCGATGAACATTTTTTGCAGAAAAACTATGTTTTTCTTTCCTGATGACAAAACCTTAGGTTTTTGGAAAACTATGAAACTCTGACAATGGATACAATACAAAATGATGGAGTGGAGGCTACGTCAAGTGAGCTTCAGGACGAAGAACGCTTTTGAAAACTGCATACCGTTCTTTGTTTGTCTTCGATTATTGAGCCATACTCGTAGGATCAATCAAAAGACGATCGCATTTATTAAAGGAACAGCGCCAGAAGATGTGCTTCAAAGTGGGCGTGGTCGGGAATAACCTCCCTTCGGCAGATTCCAACCACGCCCCCCTCAAAACGGTTCAGCTGTCTCTCTAGGGGCTTTCTGAGATGAGTGTTTTGTTTCATACTTTTTATGTTCTTGGTTAGGGCTGGCGCATCGTTCCACACCGTTGGTGAAGGCAAAAACTGTGCTGGGACTGTTGCTTTAAGGCAACAGCCCCAGCAGGGTCGAAAGTGGACATGGCGTACAGAAGTTGCATACCCTTTTTCCGGCCGTGGAGGTTCGTTCACGATCACGATTTGCCGCGCTCTCACAATAGCTGATGATAGTTTAAAATGCCAGAAGAACCACCAAGTCGTATGCTGATTCACTGAACAGGTACTCAAATATTAAATATAACGATTTCGTCTCGGGGGCCTGCGATCCTTGAGATATTGATTGCCGTGGATTTTCCGGTATTAGGGTTTTTTTCGCCACTGGCTGGACTAGGCCAGTGGCGAAAAAACCTTTAGAGACTTAAAGACCTTAATGGACTTAGAGACTAGGTCTTCAGAGATAGTTCACCGAACGCTGCTCCAGGGGCCCACGCCCTAGCCGTAGTCGCGTCCGGCGGAATAGGCCGGACCGCACGGGGGAGGCAAGAATGTTTGTACTGCCGGGCCACTGTGATCGATGCCACAAGGTGGTTTCCCGCACGATCACAGTGGTGGGATCAGGAGAGGGGTCATGGCGACTAACTACGGTAGGCGCTAGCATAAAGGGGGAACGATGAGAGCGAAGCTCGCGATTCGCGACAACAAGCATGGTGGCATTCTTCATTGAGTCTACTCATGAGGAACGCGAGCATCTCAGCTTGTTTTCCGATCAGAATCTTCTGTTCCATTTCATGCATTATGCTGTTGCAGAGTTTATAATCACTCAAAGTTTGTCCTCAAATCTCAGGTAACCCTCGCTGAGAATTTCGGAAGTACCTGTCAATCCTGGCTGCATACCAGGAGGAAATACGACCTTTCTAAATTCTCTCCTGTACGTGAATTGCGAGGAGTACCTAGAAATAAGAGGACAGAGCAAATTCAGCAAGAGCGGCCACGACGAGTATGTTTTGCGATTAGCATCCTGTTGCCCATCCCAATCATGCTAACTTTTTGATCCAATAGAACGGCCAAGCTGATTGTGTGATATCCTAAATCTATGTGTGGTACTTCAATGAGGACACCTCGCCGAGAACGAAGTTCGACGAAGGGACATATTGCCTGGTGGGAGAACATGCGGACTTTCTGAGGGTGCGGACTGACACACCGTCGGCAGCGAAAGATTTGACTTCGCCGATCTAGCATGCATCACTCTAGGCGGACCCACTTTCCACGCACATCGATGATCTAACTCACCGCAGATCTATACGCAGCGAGTGATTAGATTTCAGAGAAAGCGTTCCGTTTTCGGGTACAACGATAGGAGTCACATCAATGTCGGGATCGAGGGGAAAAGAGTGGGTTCCATTTCTCGGAACCTGGGCCGTTTCTCATGGTTTTTTTTCTGGTGCTTCTCAGAAATTTGGTACCACTCACCTTCCCTAACTTAATTTCGAAGTGGTTGCTTTTTCATTGTGAATTCTAACCACATTTTTACTGTTCAATTTTTTATTAGGAGCTGTTAATATTTATAAACATTTATACGCATGTGATTCAACGACACATACAAAAAATGCGCACTGCGATCGGTACCGTTCTCAGGGTTTCCTCAGGAATACCTGGCGGTGTTTTGAGAAATTCCACTACTTGGAATTACTCTAATGATAAGACCACCAGTGACAATCGGACCACTTTCGGTGGGGTCCGAAGGAGCGCTTGAAGAGACGAAGCTCTCCTCTGTGGTAACAGGCACGATTGTAGGGTTTTCCTCGGGTGTGACAGGAACAAACGTAGGACCCTGCTCGGTGGTAAAAGGAGCAGAAGAGGGATCTTCTTCGGTGGTAACGGGAAAGAATGTGGGGTAACCTTGGGTAGTTACAGGACCGGACGTATGACTCTCTTCGGTTTCGCTGGTAACAGGGACGAAGGTAGGATTCTCCTCGGTGGTAACAGGACCGAATGTAGGATTTCCTTCAGTGGTCACCGGAGCGATGGTAGGACTTTGCTCGGTGGTGAAAGAGGGGAATGTGGTATGTTTCTCGGTGGTAACAGGACCGAATGTAGTACTCTCCTCGGTAGTAACAGGGACGAATGTAGGATTCTCCTCGGTGGTAACAGGACCGAATGTAGGAATTCCTTCGGTAGTTACCGGAGCGATGGTAGGATTTTCCTCGGTGGTGAAAGGAGTCGCTGTCGGCGGAGGACGACGGGTGTGTCGATGATGGTGGTGGTGATGATGATGATTGTGATGGTGCTTGTGGTGGTGCTGAAAATTTATGAATTTTTTTACAAGACCAAGCGATCCGAGTGGTCGTGAAGGAGCTGATGCCTACCTTTTTCTTGTGTAGATTTTCGTCAGACCCTGAGCTGTCGCTGGAATGGGGTCGAGCCAGAGCTAGGGCCAGAAGAGCGATGAAAAATACAATAACGAACTTCATGGTGAGGTGTTAGTTTGTGGAAGCCTTGCCTTATATGGTACCGACCTGTGCCTTATCTGTGATCACAGGGCCGCCTTTCGCCCACGGTACTTCACTTTCTTAGTGGCTATCACCAGCATGATTACGTCAATTGCAATGATTCGTGGGCGTAGGTGGAGAAACATACCGGTAAGGGAAAAAAAAATACGTACAGCTCACTTGAAATAAACAAATGAACAAAAATTGGTGCATTGTTCGTGAGCTGCGAGAGGACTGTCCAATCGAAATGTTCTGTCCCTACTTCTTGGCCGATTCAGGCAGTTGTCTAGAATCATAAATTCACAGGATGCTCCAATAGTTCAGGCCATTTTCAATTTCCTTTCGAGTTGTCATTAGTTCAACTAGAAGCAATATCTATCTTCAAATAGGGACCATCACTATATCGGTGTCCAGTTGCCAACGATATGCCGCATTCATAGGAAATCGGTAGTCCCTAGCCGAAAGCGGCAGTGAGGTCGACTTTGAGGTTTACCTTTGAATCGTATTTTTTGTCTGCAAAGAAATTCTGCTGAGCATAAGAGAGATATACCCGGCAAGAGGAGGCTGGAAAGCGCTGTACGGTAGATCCAGATTGGCTGCACAACTGAGGTTGAAGAGAATCCAGAATTACAAATAGTAATGACGACGTCCAGTAAGAAGTTGATGACTGCACTGACCTCACACTCTTGTCAGACCATGAAGAAACGTCTAGCCAAGCTCCACCCCTTATTCGCGGGAGGAAAGACCTTGAAGAACTAACAGTGGACTTAATATAACTGTCTCAATATATTCGCTGCAGAGCCGGTCGGTTCATGCGGGGGTTTCAATGAGAGCGCGCTTCGTCCAACTCGGACACCGGTAGACTTTCCGAACAGAGTGTCCTTTCAAGCCAGAATCTCCTCATGGTCGGGTAGATCTAAGCAGTCTGATACCGCACGATGGACGACGACAAGGAGAAAAAACGCAACATGACTGTTACTCCTGAGTTCAATCGCTTTCTGTTTTGATAGGTTCAAATTACTCTTGAAAATGCAAGAGAATGCAGTAAAACTATGCCTCATAGTTTTACAAGAATTTCATTGATCTGTTTACGAGAACCTGCATTCCTGGATTCTGTGGCTCGTAATCTTTGTTGGAAACCGGAAACTGTCTTATCTAAGTGATCAGTACGAGCATAGCAGGAAGAAGGACGAACTTCGTGGGCGACTCGTGACCACAGATAAGAAATAGCACGCATAGGTGCTATATAAGGCACATGTCCTATCGGCTGACCGTACAACATGAAGTTCGCCATCGTATTTTTCATTGCTCTCTTGGCTATAGCTCAGGCCAGACCACATCCCAGTGACAGTTCAGGATCCGAGGAATCACGACACAAGAAAGAGGTAAGAGTCACAGGTTTTGCACATTTTATTCAAATCGCTTAAGCTTGTTAAACACTTCATTCACTTTCAGCCCCATCACAAGCACCACCATAACCACAAACATCATCATCACCATCATCGGCACACCCGTGCTCCTTCATCAACGGTGGCTCCTTTCACCACCAACGAGGGTCCTACAATCGCTCCCGTAACCACCGAAGGAAGTCCTACGTTCGCTCCTTTCACCACCGAGAATAGTCCTACATTCGTCCCTGTTACTACAAAAGATGGTTCCACAATAGTCCCTGTGACCACCGAGGATAGCCCCACATTCGTTCCTGTGAGCACCGAGGGAAACTCCATCTCCTCGGATGCCCCTTGGGATCCCACAGAAATTGTCCCGATCGTCACTGAGGGTGACGTCACCGTGGAAATACCTAAAACGACGCCAAGTATCCCTAAACGGTCGGTCAAAGCTGTATCCACTGCCTTGTAACCTTTCCGTCAGTGTATAATTGTATCATATGTGTATAAGTGTTTCATGTCAAGAGCTTATTAATAAAAAGTTATTTGAATATGTAAAAACTTCCAAATGGCACCTGGAAATACCTCTCAGGACCACATCTGGAATCTTTTGAAAAGGTCTTACAGTCAAGTAGCTGCAGTGTAGAGATGTGAGCGATCCGCGAAACATGAGGGCGAGGACTATACTTATCACACAAGTGTTACAATTTTACAGTTAACTCTGACTTGATGCTTAGGCAAATCGATGGAGCGAGTATGAAAAGCTGCTATGCGAGCTTGCCGAGGAAAGTATGAGCGATCGAAGTTGGCTATTATTGCTGCGCGATAGTCGACAGAACTCTACTTCCAAAGGATTTCGATAGCCCTGACCACGAAGATGACGGCCATCCCTGGTGTAAGAACCATTTGGCACCAATCTGGAAGCCGCATTTGCGACCACCGTTCCACGTTTTATCGATTAACCGATTGAATTCGAAATATTTCCCTTGTTAGGAAAGCGCAGAAACTTTGGAAAATACGTAGCTTGCTCACGCACCCTGGAAACTCTCCCTCTCCCCCGTCTAAAGCTTAGTTTCTTTTACAACACAGAAGAGCTGTGTAACGCTCTTGAATGCGATGCTGCCCTTCAATGCCTCCATGTCGTGGGATAGCGCCCTTTTCAGGATCTTCGCTGATTGATTTTAGATTATTTTTGACTCAAAAGATTTTTTTTTGAACTTTACAGAGGTCCAACGGGCTTTTTGGGCAGAGTGAAATGCAACAAAACTGCTGGAAGAAGCAAACGTTCAAGAAGATGCTCCCGGGTCATTGTTCAAAGAGGTGTACTTTGTGTCTGCCAAACAGTCTTACCGTAATCGCTCGTGGATGAAGTTGCTACATAAATTCCTGAATTGTACAACTGATAGAAAGATTCCTAGAAACAGTAGCATCAAATATGCGACACCAATTTTCACCAGCATTCCAGAGAGGTCGCGCGCGGTCTGTCGAAGTCAAAGACCTCGTCGAGCCCGAACCTTGTACCACCTTTCTGTAGGAGACTTCTGGATTTGTCGTGTAGAAGGATGATGTACGCATACGTATGTATCCTTCTTTTATAAGATGAAATAATTCCTCAGATATCCAGTTGGGACCATTCAATTTGAATATAACGAAGGGTACAAATGTGGAGGAGGATGACCTTTGCTGCACCCTTCCCCTCCTCCAGTGCAAACAACAAAAAAAACGACACAGCAAGTTAGTAGCCGATAATATATGTAGTAGGAGGATGGATATAGTGAAGTCGTTGCTCACAATTCTTTTATCAATCGAGGAAAATTCTTGCATAGCGAACTGTACAATGGAAGGGTCATGCCACAAAAAGCCTGCTTTCTACGCTTCCCTCAAGAATACTCGATATCTATGGCAATCCTACTGTGAATTCACCAATGGTCACGGCTGGGCTAATCTCGTGGGCCCAGAAGGACCATCGAAAGAGTTGGGGGGTTTACTGGTGCTTGAACAAGCGGATGTCGGACATTCCTCGGTAATTATTGGAGCGCCAGCCTGAGAGCGACGGGTGTGTCCACGGTAAAGGCGATGATGATGACCATGATCGTGGTGCTACTGAAAAAATATTTTTTCATTGTTAAAGCAGTTTGAGGAAAAAAGCGCGTTATATCTACTTTCTTTGTATACGAACCCTCATCAGATTCTGAGCTGTCGCTGGAATGAGGTCGAGCCACTGGCCAGAAGACGGTGAGTAGTATGACGGCTAATTTCGTTCAGTCTAGATGATGGGACTCCTGCCTGGTCACGCATCTATGGTCACGACACGTCTCGTCGCCCAGGAAGTTCAGGCTCGTTTATTGCTATCGCCACCTCGATTACGTAGATAGGAGCATTTTCGGCGTTAAACCTAAAGTCAGTGATTGCGATGGCTGATGGGCTATGCGGTTTGATGACGTCATTGGTCCTTATTGGTGGACCAGGACCCCCATTGCGCTAGAGAGTGTAGTTGGAACCACCTTCCACCACTCTTTTACCAGTCACAGTCAATGAAACGCTAAAGGCGCTCCGCCCGGCAGCCATCGTGTTCACTTCATCTAAATCTGACCCACAATCATAGCGTCAGAATTAAAGAAGGACCAACATGAAGAAGTGTGCGATTACATCACTGGTGCTATAAGTGCTATGATTTCAATCACCTTCACAGCCGAGGACTTGCGAGTCGTTTTAACTCTCCCTTGCCTTTTTGGCGAAGGGGAATTCTAAAGTATCTTTCAAGTCATGACTTACACCAGAAATATGCAAAGCTGTACCAACTATCAGTTATCGTAACAGCTTCAGACGCTAGTGTACTTAGGGGGAGCATCGATATGCGGACTGAGCCCATGGTGGTAGTAGAACTTATATGCTTACATATTTCCACCAGACCCCCTTGTGGCTTAATCCTATAAACTAGGAGAGGGAATGCTGCGTGTGCTGAACTCTTTGCATACCGATCCCCCCAACTCGCGAGTACACCAGCGGACAGCTTTTCGCCCTGACCTTCCTACAGCAAAGGTCAAGAGTGGAGGGCTTGAGAGTTCCTTTGCATGAAAACGGTCATGCCAAACGGTTATTCAAACTTCGTGATTTTTTTGTTTTATAGCTGCTTCTCCCTCTCCTAGTGCTCCAACACCAACTACTTTTACACATCGTGGAAATGAATCGGACTTGAGCGGACAAGCCGTTATTCTTTGATAGAGTTGTTTTTTAAGTCTGTTAAGAATTTCTAGGTTGTGATTACCCTGCATTTCAATTGTGCCATTCTGCGAGGACTCTGGAGGAACTGCAATGTGGGAACGAGAGCGACCCCAGTCGAGCTCAAGGCCTCAGGCTCGAAGTGGGCAATTTTCAGCAGAATTGCGCAGCATTGCCGTGAACATTCTGTAGGGTCGTGCAGATGGTCTACAGGGTACTTCTCCACTTACTCCCACTCTCCGCTTTAACTAGTGGCGTAGCCACGTTGTGATAACAGAAAAGGAAGTTAAGCGTTGTGGGCGACGGGTGACCTCGTGTCTGGAGATAAGAAAACAGATTGGTGCTATATAAGGCAAAGGCTCCATGAAATGACAGAACACCATGAAGTTCGCTATTGTATTTTTCATTGCTCTTTTGGCCCTAGCTCTGGCCAGGCCACATTCCAGCGACAGTTCAGAATTCGATGAGCGTCCACACACGAAAAAGGTAACCATTAGCTCTTATAGCACGTTTTCACCCAATCGTTTTAGCTTGTAAAATATTTGATAAATTTTAGCCTCATCACAAGCACCACCATAACCACAAACATCATCATCACCGTCATCGGCACACCCCTTCTCTTCCTTAAACAGTGGCTCCAGTAACCACCGAGGAGAACCCTACATTCTTCCCTGTTACTACTGAGGAAAATCCGACATTCGTCCCTGTCACCACCAAGGCGAGCCCCACATTCGTTCCTGTTAGCACCAAGGGAAACTCCGTCCCCTCAGATGCTCCTTCGGATCCCACCGAAATTGGCCCGATAGCCACTGAGGGTGATGTCACCCTGGAAATACTTGAAACGACGCCAAGTATCCCTGAGAGGGTGGTCAAAACTGCATCCATAGTTTTGTAACCGTTCTGTCGGTGTATAACTGTGTCATATGTGTATAAGTGTTTGTAAATATTTCTATTAAATAATCGAATAAAATTTCTGATGTAAGTCATGCCCTGAAAGATACTCTAACCCCTCGTCAGAAAGGCAAGGAAGCGTTAAAAGGACCGCATGCGTTCGGTATTGAAGGCGATTGAAATTAGGGACTGGTAATGTAATCGCACACTTCTTCACATTGGTCTTTCCTTAGTTCTGGCGTCATGATTGAGGGTCGTAATTTAAAGCAGTGAACACAATGGCGGTGGTGGAGCGACTTGTGTTTTCATTGAGTGTGATTGGAGAAAGAGTGTTCGTTAGTGGTTACAACTACACCCTCCAGCGCAATGGAGGCCCTGGCCCACCAATGACGAGCAATGACATCATCAAAGCGTATCGCCCTAAAGCCATCGTAATCACTGCCAATAGGTTCGACGCCGGAAGTGCTCTTATCTACATCGAGATGGCGACAGCAATAAACGAACTTACAGTTCCTGAGCGGCGAGACGTGCCGTGAGCATAGATAAGGTAGATAGATACTATGTAGGGCTGAAACCCATCATCTAGACACGAAGGATTTCGGCGTTACCTCTGGCTACCTTCTCCAAATGTGAACCCTCAGCAGATTCTGGGGCCAGGCCACAGCTACAGCAAGAAAAGCTCTGCTGAGAGTTCACATTCAGAGAAGGCAGCCACAGCACGACTTTCTGCCCTCGAAGTGCTTAAGCGGTGAAACAAGCTTATTCAGTACCACCACGAGCATGGTCATCATCAAGTACCATCGTCATGGATACAATAGATCACTCTCGGACTGTCGCTCCTAATTCACAAGAGAAAATTTGGCGTTGGCTTCCTCGAGCTCGATGGTGAACCCACGTCTTAAAATGGACCTCTTGGACCCACGATTGGCCCAGTCTTGACCGTTGCTGAAGTCACAGTAGGATTGCCAGAGACATGGAGTGTTTTTGGGAGAGTCTTATATAAAGCAAACATTACTTTAGAGGCTTACTATCGCTATCTCTTAACAAGTGCTTCTGATGATGGCAAACTTTTTAAAACTTTTCAAACTTTTTTTCAACGTTGTCAGTCGATTCTACACTGCGTTGCAACTATACGACATACCCCGAATTTTGGGTTTCTGAAGTTGCGAGGAACTGAGCGCAGAAATGGCTAATGCCATTCGATTCAGCATGTGAAGAAACATACTAAGGGGAATCATCAAGCCACTTTATCAACTTCCGGAAGTGTAAGGTCGAAAAAATGAAAAAATGGCCGTTGCAAAAATATATGACATAGCGAATTTTGATATTCTTTTTAATACAGGAATACTTCTCTACAACGTTCTAAAATCATAACAGTACGGTATTGTAGATGAGTTGTCTACAGATTCACCGTGAGACGCTCCCTCCTTGTGAAGCCCGATTTGGCGTATCCTATCGAATTTTATAGGGCCTCCTCAGGAGTCCGTGCAAAATTTTTGAGTAGCTCCTTTTGCCGGAGATGCATGGGAATTGCACCGACTGTCTTAGGAACGCGACTACGAGCAAGGGTGCCTCATAGGTTTTCCACCGGATTTAGATCTGAGGGAGCGTCTCACGGTGAATCCGTGGACAACTTGTCTACAATACTGCACTGTTATGATTGTAGAACGTTGTAGAGAAGTTTCCCTGTATTAAAAAAAATGTCAAAATGTCGTATATTTTTGCAACGGCCATTTTTTCATTTTTTCGACCTTAAACTTCCAGAAGTTGATGAAGTAGCCTGATAATTCCCCTTTGTAGGTTCCTTTATATGCTGCATCGAATGGCGTTAGCCATTTTTGCGCTCAGCTCCTCGCAAATTCAGGAACTCAAAATTCGGGGTATGTCGTATAATTTTGCAACGCAGTGTGTTCGGATTGCTCCAATAAAGCCAGCATAGATAGAATCGGCAACTCTTCAGATGAAGATTGCTTTCCATAATCTTTGAAAAAATTTGTGCGTGATCCTCTTTCGGGTGATTGCCTTTCCTACTTGCGTGCACCCTTCCCGACTTCCTTATATCCCAGGGATGTATGTATTTTACCCTTTAGAGCGAAGAAGATGTTTCGAAGAGTGGAAGGGGGAATACCGAGTCGCTCTATGAGGTCGCAGCATAGGAGACGTCCTTGAACAATTTATTGATAATGCATGATCAAAAAAATCTTCATAGCGAGAGTTTGGACGAACATTGGATCAAATCTTAGACATCTCCGAAACTTTCGAAGAGTTTAAAACATTCCGAAAATGTAGTTTCCAGCCACTGTTTTAGTAACTGAAGGATTCTGTAACATCCTGGCCTAGACCGCCAAATGGCTATGAAACCGGCACACCCCACACGAGTTCAGCTATGAGCCCTTACAAGGAATTTGGATTGCCGTCCAGACAGCTGTCTAATTTTTATCTACAATGGTATGGTTTTCGTTCACAACTGCGTTCGCTCTCCGACTCGAATCTAATCTGAAATGAAACAGTGGAAGATTCTGAAAGAGGTGTATTCCCAAAAACATGGGGTCAGTTGAGGAGGCAGTATCGCATTCAAAACGGCGCCAAAGATCTATTTTGTGTTGTAAACAAAACTAACCCTTAGAAGGCGGGTGGGGGGTAAGGGTGTGCGAGTGGTTTCCAGTTTTCCGGTTTCTGCCCTCTTCTAATTTCTGCCCTCTTCTAATTT